>JASAND010017983.1:0-16529 GCA_030248195.1 Trissonchulus latispiculum
GTATCGTTACTACAGTTTTACTAGCTACAATGCTACAAGCTATAGAGTTCAGGCTGCATAAAAATATAAGATTCGCATTCGACCAAACCATGCATTCTATTTGTTCGTCCATGCAAAATGTAATCGAAATTTTAAAAGCAGACATTCTAGCTAATCCTCCCCTAGCTATGAGAGCCTTACTACAGAGGGCTGAAATTTTTGCCAGAGCTGGCGGGCCAATAATCGAGGTATGGCCTTGCCAAGAAGTAGACAGTACGTATAAATTTTTGCCTATGAATGATTCAACCTGCACACGCAAAATTCCAGTAGAATTTACTGTTCTTAATCGTTCGCACATGGCATATCTTGACCCAGTTACAAACATACTACATCATTCAGGGCGGCCAATTGAATGTGAATTTGCTAATCAAGTTCCACTGAAACTAAGTAATCAAACTTATCTGTACCATGCCTTTGATGGTTCAGTCTTACCCATAAACGGTATCCCGGATTTAAAAGCTTTTGATTGGAACTTATCGTCTCCTTGGAATTTTGAAGCTACTATTTTTCATGAGATAGTTATGTATAATTTCAGCGATCTAGAAACTTCAGTTTGTCTTAATGACTTGTTAGGAGGGGTTCAATTTCAACAGATACTTTTGGCTGAATTAGGAGTAATAGGTCAAATAGCTAGTAATCCTCAGGATGCGGCTAAAGGTATGGTTTCTTCCATTATGAACAAAGGATTTTTCGGATTTTTGACGGGATATGGAATAAGTCCTTTTCAAATTTGGGTCTTTCTAGTTTGTCTGTACGTAACCTCTTGTTTTTTCATAATTCACTGTTGCCCATTACCTACTAGCCCGATGGCCTCGTTTAATTTACCTGAACTATTGCCACGGTTATGGACGTGGATTCGGGGTAAATCGAAAAAATCTACAGAAGGTGAGGCTAACCCAATCTTTGAAGCATTAGACTTGACACCCCCGGCAAGAAGTGTACCTACTCCAACTATGCCTAGGCCACCTACAATAATAGTTACTGCCGATTCACCTAGACTGTACCCTAGGTTAAGTCAAGCTTATGAAAACCAATACTTATTACCTAGAACAGCACACACAAACGAGCCTAATAGCTACGTATCTAGCGCAACCTTTCTCCGACTACCCCCACCCGTCCCTCTTGAGTTAGATCTGGCAGAATACCTACCTCGGCAAGCATTAGCTCTGCCAGCATTACCTAGGTCGACCAGTGTTATTAATTTAACAAATGGGGCTGGAACGGTTAAAATCGTAATTGAAATTGGTGGGATATCAGTGGCGGCTCTTGCAGATACCGGAGCTCATGCTACTCTAATTGATTGTGATATTTTCGAACAAGTAGCTGAACATACCGGGGCCCGACTAGAGCCGTCGGATATCCTAGCAACCTCAGTTACGGGACATGCCCTACGAGTCATTGGTAAGGTTCAAATGCCAGTTACAATTCAAACTACAACAATTACACACCCAGTCTATGTAGTGGACGACTTTAGTTACCAATGTATCTTGGGAATAGATTTTCTTCGAAGGTTTGGGGTTGTTGGGTTTGACTTTGACAAAGAACTCTTACAGCTAGGACCAGAAAAGGTGTTGTTTCGGCCTATGGATACTCCAATTTTAGCTACACTTAGAAAGAGTCCTACGGTGGTAAGGGTTCGGGAAACAATGAAAATCCCTCCTCGTAGTGAAGTAATTTTAGTAGGGGAGGGACAGGGATTAAATACAGCAATGTTCGAGCCAAATTCAAATTTAATGTCAAAATATGGGCTTTGTGCGGCTCGGGCATTGGTAAATTGTCAGATACAAGAGCCTACCGTGCCAATACGCATAATGAACGTAAATTTCATGCCTGTTACTTTATATAAAAATACAAAACTTGGTACTCTAGAGTCGCCTGCCGAAATAATTGAAGCGCCGCTTGCAGCAACAAACTCTGGAAATGAAACTTTGAAAATATTTTCGGTAAATACAAAGTCGAATTTGGCTGCGTATAAACTTCCAAAGTCGCTCGAAGAATTAAAATTAGAGGAAAATGATTTGACACAGGAACAGACTGCAAAGTTACTTGCATTGTTAACTAGTTACGCCGATATTTTTGTTGAAAGTGGTGGCGTGACCGGCTATGCGGAGGATTTTGATCACAGAATTTTAACCGGTGATGCACCACCTATTAAACAATTACCCTACCGAATACCGGTAGCTCAGAGAGGTGTGGTTGAGGAGCAAATACAGGGCATGATGGAGCAGGGTATAATTAGATTTTCAAAGAGTCCATGGTCCTCGCCAGTTGTGTTAGTTAAGAAAAAGGACGGCACCTGGCGATTTTGTGTTGACTTTAGGAAATTAAACGCTATCACAAAGAAAGATGTATTTCCGCTACCAAACATTACTGAAATTTTAGACTCTATGTCTAATTCTCAATATTTTTCGTCGCTAGATTTAGCACAAGGTTATTGGCAGATTCCAATTAGAAAGGAAGATCGTGAAAAAACTGCTTTCATAACCCATGGGCGACTCTTTGAATTTAACGTCATACTTTTCGGACTCTGTAATGCTCCGGCAACTTTTCAACGATTAATGGAAGTAACTTTGGCAGGACTAAATTGGTCTATTTGTCTGGTTTATATTGATGATTTAATAATTTTTTCAGCAAGTTTTGATGAACATTTGCATTATCTTAGTCAAGTTTTTGATAGGCTTCGCGCCGCTGGTTTAAAAATTAAGACTAAAAAGTGCCAATTTCTGCGCGCCGAAATCGTCTTTTTGGGACATATTGTGTCAAAACATGGTGTTTCACCTGATCCAGCAAAAATAGAAAAATTGGTAGCGTTAGCGCCTCCGAAAAACGTCGATGAACTGCGCTGTTTTCTAGGCTTGGCATCTTACTATCGCCGTTTTGTGCAAAAATTCGCGGAAATTGCTAGCCCTCTCCACCGCTTGCTAAAGAAGTCAGAAAAATATGAATGGACTGAATATTGTGAGAAAGCATTTCAAGAGTTGAAAAAGAGACTTGTCTCACCACCTATTTTGTGTTACCCGGACTTTACTCGTCCATTCATATTAAAAACAGATGCTTCTTTACAGGGGTTAGGAGCCGTGTTGGCGCAAGAATTAACGGACGGAGAAAGAGTCGTTGCTTTTGCAAGCCGAAATTTAAAAAGTAGTGAGAAAAATTATAGTATTGTTGAACTTGAAAGTTTAGCTGTTGTTTGGGCTATTAAATATTTTCGGACGTATCTAGCCGGACGACATTTTACCGTAATCACTGACCATGCACCTCTAAGATGGTTAATAAAGTACGGAAAACATCAGGAAGGTCGATTGGCTAGATGGGCTCTAACTCTACACAGTTATGATTTTGATATTCAGTATAAGCCTGGACGTACTAATGCAGCTGCAGATTTTTTATCTCGATTACCAGGGTTTGTAGTAGCTAATTTGCAGGCAGTAAATTTACAATTTGCAACTGAACAGGCTGCCGACCCTGAAATTGGGCATATGATTGGTTATTTTCGAGATGGTTCTTTACCTGATGATTTTGAACGTGCACGAAAAATTATTAGACAATCTCCACGATATTTGTGGAACGGAACACTCTTGTATCATCTGTATCCCAGGCAAGGAAAGCGGGAACAGACACTTTTTCAGCAGGTAGTAGTACCGATTACTTTGAGAGAATTTATATTACGAGAATATCATGATAGTCCTTTAGGGGCTCACCAGAATTTTGAAAGAACCTATATAAAAATTTTACCAAAATATTATTGGGATGGTATGTATGGAGATATTAAGAAATGGTGTGATGAGTGTGAATCGTGTGCAGGAAGAAAATCGGGCAAACTTGTTCGTGCGCCCATGGTTCCGATTCTGGTAGAAGGAGCCATGGACAGAATGGCTGTTGATATTTTGGGTCCACTCCCTATAACACCTTCTGGAAACAAATATATAGTAGTTTTTATGGATTATTTGACAAAATGGCCAGAAGCTTTTGCTATGTCGGACTCAAAAGCAGAAACGATTGCTAAACTTTTTGTAGAACAAATTGTTTGTCGGTTTGGTGCCATGTCTGTACTTTTATCAGATCAGGGTACTCAATTTACTTCAAAATTGCTGGAAGAAGTTTGCCAGATTCTCAGCATTGATCGCACGTTCACAACTCCATACCATCCCCAAACTGATGGTTTGGTAGAAAGATTTAACAGTACCATCTTAAAAATGCTAAGTATGTACGTAAATACTCGTCAGGGGGATTGGGATACTTATATACCCTACGTATTATTTGCGTACAGAGCTAGTAAACAGGAATCAACACAATTGTCACCATGCTTGCTCATGCATGGTAGAGAACCTAATTTACCCATTGATGTGACACTAAATTTACCACGTTATCACTTTGACTTGGAAACTTTTAAAATTTATTTATTAACACGTATTCGTGAGGCTTGGGAATTTGCAAAAGAACATTTAGAGGAGGCTCAGGGGAGACAGAGCCGACTTTATGATCGAAAACGGTTTGACCCTGAATTTGCAGTTGGGGAACAAGTTTGGGTGCACAATCCCGCTGTGGGTAAAGGTAAAACTACAAAACTAGCACATTTATGGCATGGGCCGTTTACAATTATTAAAATTCGGTATCCCACGGCTACCGTTGAGCCAAGCCGGGGACGGAATCGTAAACAACAAACTGTACACATAAATCGCTTAAAGAAGTATAGGGGGACGGCGGTTCCCCGTCTAGTTGAAAACCCGCGGGATTTAGAAATAGTGGAAGAGTTTGAGGACGAGTTGCCCTCAGAAGGCCAAGCCGGTGATAACGAGGTAAACCAAATACAAGAAAATACAGACACAATAATTGAAGGTCAAGATAACCTAGAACCTAATACTACCCTAGAACCTACAGATATAGCTAACAATACCGAATCAATGGAGCCAGAAGCTCTACCACACACACCTACTCCGGTTGGAGAGGAAAGGACATGGAGTTTGGAACCTGCATCTACGAGTGGATGCACATCGACTAGAAACCGATGAGGGAACTTTGTGGACAGATCTAGAACCCCCTGCTTCTACAGAATTCGTAATTCGGTCATTGAACGACATAAAAAGGCTGCCCTTTTATGTGCCACACGGCCCGACGTCCCCTATAGGATATAAGTGTAAATTTACGTCCCCTTATACATAGATAGAATCGTAATAAAAAGAGAAGAAAAGAAGAATAATTCAAAGATAGACGAATATGATAAGAGTAGAAAGGAAGAAAAGAGAGAAGATATGAACGAAATAGAACAATTTTATTAATGATAGAAACAATGGCTATTTAGGTACAAAGACTATATAGTTTAAGTTTCCAGGCTAACTTTCAGTTTAACATTAGTTTTGTTTCGAGGTCTTGATAATAGAGCTTACAACTGTTCCTAAGGTATATGCCATATTTCCAGATAATTGAGCTTAAAAGTATTCCTAAGGTATATGCTATATTTCCAGTAGAACGCGAACAAGATTTGCTTTATTGATATAAAAGAAAACAACAAACAAAGACAAAGTGTGTATGATATTAATTTTAATAAATTTTCGTCTTCTCAGGATCAGATTCTATGCTTTCTCCGGATTGTCATCCCTCTATAACAAAAACAAAAAGTAGAGAATTGCCATCAATGCGTGAATGCAGGGGACTGGTGATACCTAGTAAAGAGTGGTACAGGTACTGTTCTACTTGTGGGAAGTGCAGGGCAGAGTGAGACACATGAATGTCTGAATGACAGAATCTCTGCGTGTAAGGGGAGAACTGGTTTAGAGAGACATACCTAGTAAAGAGTGCTACAGCTACTTTTCTACTTGTGCGGGAGAGTGAGACACATGAATGTCTGATCGCTGCGTGCAAGGGGAGAACTGGTTTAGAGAGACATACCTAGTAAAGAGTGCTACAGCTACTTTTCTACTTGTGCGGGAGAGTGAGACACATGAATGTCTGATCGCTGCGTGTAAGGGGAGAACTGGTTTAGAGAGACATACCTAGTAAAGAGTGCTACAGCTACTGTTCTACTTGTGTGGGACAGTGAGACACATGAATGTCTGATCGCTGCGTGTAAGGGGAAAACTGGTTTAGAGAGACATACCTAGTAAAGAGTGCTACAGCTACTGTTCTACTTGTGTGGGACAGTGAGACACATGAATGTCTGATCGCTGCGTGTAAGGGGAGAACTGTTTTAGAGAGACATACCTAGTAAAGAGTGCTACAGCTACTGTTCTACTTGTGTGGAAGCAGTGTAGTGCAGAGTGAGACACGTGACTGCACTGTGTAAAGGCACGCACCGTATGTTTCTAAGAAAAGTGATCTGTTGCTGTCTAACTGTACGATTAAAAGCATAAGATACAATATCATAATGTAAAGCAGGGATTATTTAGTAGTGCAGGTACTGTTATGTGTGGCCAAATGTGTGCAGCAGTGAGGGAGTGTACAAAATATGGAGTTGTCTAGCTGTTACTTGTTTTGATTAGTCCCGCAAGTTCTAGTTGATTTAAACTCAAATTGTTAGCATTAACAAATAGCATTAACAAAATTCGCACAACATTCTGGTGTATTTCTTATAATAATACAGAGTTGTAGTGCCCCCTCGGGTCTCCTATGAAATGTTAACTAGTTGCACGTAGTTCAGAGTGAGACACTTCGAAAGTGTGATCGCATGGGAGAGCTGCGAGACATACCTAGTAAAGAGTGCTACAGCTACTTTTCTACTTGTGCGGGAGAGTGAGACACATGAATGTCTGATCGCTGCGTGCAAGGGGAGAACTGGTTTAGAGAGACATACCTAGTAAAGAGTGCTACAGCTACTTTTCTACTTGTGCGGGAGAGTGAGACACATGAATGTCTGATCGCTGCGTGTAAGGGGAGAACTGGTTTAGAGAGACATACCTAGTAAAGAGTGCTACAGCTGCTTTTCTACTTGTGCGGGACAGTGAGACACATGAATGTCTGATCGCTGCGTGTAAGGGGAGAACTGGTTTAGAGAGACATACCTAGTAAAGAGTGCTACAGCTACTGTTGTACTTGTGTGGGAACAGTGCAGAGTGAGACACATGAATGTGTGATCGCTGCGTGTAAGCGCAGAACTGGTTAAGGCAGTGCAGAGTGAGACACATGAATGTCTGATCGCGGCGTTTAAGAGAGACATACGTAGTAAATAGTGGTACAGCTACTGTTCTACTTTTTTGGCAGTGCAGTGAGTGAGTGTACAAGATATGGACTTGTCTAGCTGTTACTTGTGTTTTTTGTCCCAAACGCAAATTGTTAGTATTAACAAAATTAGGGGAAAAATAGAAAAGGAATGCGTAGTTGCTAAAACAAATAACCTAATGTGTCCATATATTGCTGAAAAGTTTAATCTACAGATAGCGCTCTTGTTAATTTACTCTAAATGTTAGCATTAAGAAAATTCGCGCAACAATCCGGTGTTTTTCTTATAACAATAGATTTTTAGTTGCCCCCTTGTTTGCTGATCTTATCTTTTTTGGTTGAAATTTTAACTAGTTACAAAAGGCTTAGGGCACCTTGTTTTCCTAGCTTTCAGTAATTGGGCTGGGGTGGTTTATAAAGAGAATAGATGTATTTGTTGTAAAGTGGATACCTGTTGTGGTTCTGCGTTTTGTTCGTTTTGAAGATTTTGAAGATTCATCAGATGAGCGACGGCTCTTTCGTTTTCGAGTAGCATGCTTCTCTGTGCGGGCACGATAATCGACTGACCTAAACAGAAAACATACATGCTTGAGCCAGAGCCAGACGTTTATGTCGACAGATTCCACGATATCCTGTCCGGCTGTAAAAGGACTTTTTCTGAATTTGCTGCCATAAAAATTTCAAAGGTACATGGAGCCCTATAGAAAAGAGGATAGACGGAGAATGTTTTGATTTTTGCTGCATTTTGATATAAAAATGGCGTCTTAACTCCAAGAAATGAATGAGTAATAATTGGTGCAAACTTTATGTGACCAAAGGGAATCTCCACCTTAAGCACTATCTGGTAAGTTTTACGCATTTTAGACAGTTGCCCGATGTTGGCGATTATTTTTTATCTTGTCGCAAAACCACCACATTTCTACTCTGATGATGTTTAGATCTCGCTAACGTATATAAATCTATTGTGGAGGTGCAGCATCAATCGTATGGGTTTCATGGACAGCTATACCTTATAAAGAGTTGCACAGCTACTGTGTGTGCCACATAAATGTGTGCAGCAGAGTGAGACACATGAGTGTGCGATCGCTAATTATAAGCGGGGAGAGCTATACCTTATGAAGAGTTATACAGCTACTGTTCTACTTGTGTGGCACATAAATGTGTGCAGCAGAGTGAGACACATGAATGTGCGATTGCCAAAAATGTAGTAAAAGTAGAACATGCGTCAATGCGAAGCAATATATCGCCTGTTCTGAGTCATATATTTGATAAAACCTTCCTCGAAAATGTTTGCTTCTGATGAAACCTTGCTCAAAAATGTTGCACTTTCAACTGTTAAGAGGGTGCACGTCTGAAATTTGCATAAGTTGCTCTGGGGTTCCACAGTGCAGGGGTCTTTCATTGGCAAAAGATTCAGCAGGAAAAAAACGGGAGGTGCCTCCTCTCCAACACTGATTAAAAGTTCGGGAGAACAATTTCAAATCAGCGACGTCAGAGGAAAAGCAACGGCATACCCTCCCTCCAGCAAACAGACCCAAGTTCGCTAGGGACACTTCAGAAGGGTCCGCCAATGACAAAAATTGTTCGCCTCACCAAGAGCTTTCATTGAATACCGAACTCGACTATTTCGGAAATTTCGAATTTTGACCATTTGTGACTGGTCCGCACCCCTGGCCAGGGTGCCACGGACACTTTCGATGGGTCCTCCAATGGCAAAAATTGTACGCATTATCAAGGACTTTCATTTGATACCAAACTTGGCCACTTCCGGAAATTTAAAATTTTTCCCCGCTGATCCACCAAATAAAATCGAACACATTACATCTGTACGTCCAAGATAAAAATAGACATTCTGGGTTTACTCTAGTGGGGGAGGGGGTGGCCCCCGTACATGATCTCCTACCAAACTTGGTCACTATCGGAAATCTAAAATTTTTCCCCGCTGATCCACCAAATAAATTCGAACACATTAAATCTGTACGTCCAAGGGCCTTTTCGCGAATGGGTAGAGTAGAGTAGAGTTAAAATTAACTCTTTTAACCCTTTTCATGAATGCACAGGGTTAAATTTAACTCTGCCTGTTTTTAACTCTTTTAACTCTGCAGGGTTAAAAATCAAAGAGTTAAAAGAGTTAAAATTGGCAGAGTTAAAATTAACTCTATGCATTCGCGAATAGAGTTAAAAGAGTTAAAAGTGGTAGACTTAAAATTAACTCTCTGCATACGTGAAAAGAGTTAAAATAATAATAAAATTTTTGCTTACGCAATGTCCAACTTTTAACCATTTGAGAATTTAAAAAACTTCTTTACGTTTGGAAAATTTTAAATAAAATAAAACAACACAAGAAGATATTTACTCATTTCATTAAGACATTTATTACATCTTCAATGTAGCGTCGCCCTGGACTATGTAGGGCGATTCGGGTGAATCCATGTGTGTAACTTGCAGTTTTTAAACCGATTTTGTTGAAATTTAGCATGGATCCATTTCAACAAACTATTGACCAATCTGCAGCAAAGTTTTAAAGCTTAAGCTTTTAAGGGGTTAACGACATGGGTAAAACTGCAATTGAAGGGGAGCCAACCAAAGATTTTTACGATTTTCATGAAAAGTTGTATATTTTCAGAGTTCGCTGAAAAGTAATCTAAAGACAGTGTTTCGGTCTAGGTTTTTGTTGTTTCTTTTACCAGCTTGCAATTTAGCTTGAAATAAAGTGCTAATGAATAGTTAAGCCGAAAAACAGGCATCATGTTCGTTTGCTGAGACCACGACAAAGCTCAAAAAACTTTTGTACATTATTTTCAGAAAAATCGGATTCTCTTGGTTTTCCTAAAAGCTGGAACAATATTTGGTCAATTTCAACTAAAATTTAATACTAAAACAGATAGGCGCAGCAAAATTAAATAGAAAAATGTTTGTTCATTAAAAGTCAGCAGAGATTTCAATGGAAACGGTTGCCCTTAGAATCGTAGTTGGGATAACAATTGATCCTGTTCTGTAATTCTGATGAACATAACCAGTTGCACAGCTAAGTTCGCGTAACATTTGTCTAGATGTCCTTTCAAAATCAAGAAATCAAATTTTTTAGGATATTTAAAGATTTGCAGTAATTTTCATGGCAAAATTAATACTCCACTTTTTGAGAAAAAATGAGCTTTCGGTTAGTTGTAGTGTACCGTTGATTCGGCTTTTCATGTCATGCTTAAGTAATTTTGAAGCATTATGAACCATCCAATGAAATTATGTGCTGCACTTTCATTGGCTGGATTATCATTTCATTTTTAAAGCTATATTACGCGCGCAGAATGCGGCAATAACAATGTAAAGGATAGAAGATTTTAACTCGTTTAACCCGCATGCTCAGACGCGGGTTAAAATTCAATGTAAAATGTCATGAGCGAGTTAAAAGAGTTAAATTTAACCCATTCATGAAAAGGGTAGAGTTAAATTTAACTCTGCAGGTTTTTAATTCCACGTGTCATTCACGAAAAGAGTAGAGTTAAAAGAGTTAATTTTTAACTCTTTTCGCGAATGAGCGTAGAGTTAAAAATTTTAACTCTGCTTAACGCGGCGAGTTAATTTTAACTCGTTTAACCCATTCTCGAAAAGGATCGAGTTAAATTTAACTCGTTTAACCCTTTCGCGAAAAGGCCCCAAGATAAAAATAGACATTCTGGGTTTACTCTAGTGGGGGAGGGGGTGGCCCCCGTACATGATCTCCTACCAAACTTGGTCACTATCGGAAATCTAAAATTTTTCCCCGCTGATCCACCAAATAAATTCGAACACATTAAATCTGTACGTCCAAGAAAAAAATAGACAGTCTAGGTTTACTCAGTGTGGGGGGGCCCATACATGATCTCCCCCCAGAGGGTGCTCCTTTTGACATCAAATTTTGCCCTGTAAAATTTGCCCAGCCCATATTTTCAATTTTTTTGCCTTTGAATCTGCTTGAAGAATAAACACGACATTTTGTGGAAAAAGTAAGTGAAAATCAGATTTAAATCTGTGGTCTTTGACCATATAAGTTGACACGTTAATATACTTATTTCTGCCAAGAGGTGTGTATTTAATATATAAAAATATAAATAGATATATAAACACTTATGTAAGGCGTGCGTGCCTGTCTCTCATACAGTTCGGACGCGTGTGTGTGTGTGTGTGTGTGCATATACAGACAAAATGCACGTGGGCGATGCACTTTACAGTCTACAGTGCGCACAGTACAGTACATACGTACATACGTACAGTACAGTAAGTGCAGATGCGTGCAATGCACGTGGGCGATGCACTTTACAGTCTACAGTGCGCACAGTACAGTACATCGTACATACGTACAGTACATTAAGTGCAGATGCGTGCATGTGTTTCCGTGTGTTTGTTTGCGCCTTCTCGCGTGTCGTGTATGTGATTTATCGGAAATCCAGAAGAAAGTGTACGAGTGTTTCATAAATAAGAAAGAAGGTTTAGCTAATTTCAGTGTGCAAATATTGCATATTTCATTTGAATAAAGTTTTGGGCAGAAATGCGTCTGTCAAAAGATATTGAGTACACCATTATAGCCAGTGTAAAAAGAAAGTTATTGTCTGTACTGGTGCTTCATGACTAATAAACGAGACTTGAATAACTAGTTGCAGGTTCACAATCGGTAGTGTATGCCTACCGCTCCTCCTCGTGCCTATCTAATAAAATCCTAATTAAATTAGCAGAAATTGACACGATACTTTAATCTTAGAATTTACACGTAATTAGCAAATAACATTTTCCAACAAAATATGCAAAATTACTAAAACAAATAGCCAACTCAACCAACAAGACTATACCAAAATGAGACTAACGTCTCAGCTGCCGATATAACAATATGGGGGCCACACCCAACCAACTTATCAGTAATTCCTAACCACAACTACTGACTACAACTTTTTAACCCAAGTGACTCCATCTTGAAAACTAGCAAAGTAGCTAAGATTTGAATTTAGCATCATCATTCATAAGATAATTTACAAAATTAACATTGTTTCTAACGAATATTTCACAAATTACCCCCTCTTTGGCCCGCGCGCCCACGCCGCGGTACGCGTATTAGTAGGATAAAATTTAGGTTAAGAAAGAAATCGTAGGTACTAGTTTGATAAAACGCGTGTGAGAATTTTTGAAACACCGTAAAACTACACTGGAGAACCTCTCCAGAGGCTGACAATGGGAACAAAGCACCACAACACACACACGGGCCCACTACCGGTGCTTGCCCCGATAAAGAAAAAACACAAAGACAGACAACACAACTGACGACATACAATCACACAACACACACAGACGACAAACATACCCGGACGGCGACAACAGACAAATATATACACAGGCCAAACCTACGATCAAAAGACAAAGATTTCCCAAACCTCAGACAGAAGTAACCTAATGATTCAACCCCACTATACAGACTAACCGGACAATTATAGACTATAAACAATGCCATATAAAAGGTAGATTATATGAATAAATCACAGTGGTAATAAAGCACAAGATATAAAGCAGCACCGAATCGGTCATATGTGGCAAATCATGGCAGTAAACAAGATGGCAAGACTTTCACAAGAAGAAATTTTGAAAGAAAAAAGTACCGTGGTCATTTTAGGACAGAAAAGTGAAACACAAACCAGACAGTTAGAACCCGAAAAAGAACAAAAAATGAGTAAAATACAACATGATTATAGCTGGTAGTAGAACAACAAGAAAAGAAAAAGAATTGAAAACAGTATAATGGCCCAGCCAAGGTAGCGGGCGCCCTTAGAAAAGCCAATCCGAAACCTCGGACGTTCAAAGAAAGTAAGAAGAACAACAAGATGTAACAGAATTTGGACAAATTTCACTCCAAGACTCCCCCCAGCCCACGCATATCCCTAAGTACACTCTCCCCCCACCACATTGAAGATATCAGCAAAAGACAACATATATATATGGGGAACAGAGGACAATCAACAGCGAGCCTAGCCTCAGGACAGGAGTCTTCAGGCGATTAAAATAGTCAAATATGGGCAAAACACGCCCGCAGCCAACCACTGGTGTACCCCCGAACAAGTCCACCCGACATCACTACCACCAAAAACCCAACAACAACAAGACCCAAGGCACGATGCCAAGCAACCAACACAACCAACCCACAAAGTTCCAACAAGCTCCTAGCAGCGAGCGGACCACACAGCAAAAAGATCTAACAAGCTCGCACCACCGAGCTGACCACACAAAGCACCTGCAATCACCGGTACAATACCACAAACAACTACCGACCCGTCCCACCAGTGCTCTTGGAGAGCCGCCCCCCACGGGGCTAGAACTCTCCAAGAACTAGATAGCACCCAGGGACCCGAACCGTAGAACCGGATAAACGTAGGACCATAAACCCGGACAACCGGATACCCGTAGAACCAGAAATCCGGACAACCGGGTAACCACAGAACCATGCCTAGCAAGGCTGAACCCACACCACGCCAGTCACCCCAAACCTCCGACGCTCCATCCGTCCAAAGGAGCAGCCGGGCAGGCAGCACCGATCCATACGGGGAACTAGGCTCACTGAGGGGGGACGGGAGGGATACATACCTATATACTAAATTACACAAAATAAATGCAAAAATAGCTGTACTTTTATTAATAACAAAAAGGAATGGTCAACAATGTAAAAACGTCCTACGTAAACAACAGTATATGCATCACAACAAAAGAAACCACAACCATACACAGTACATATCTACTATCAGCTTCATATACATTAGCCCTACCTATGAATTTAAGGAGGGAAACGGCCAGTGCTTCTCGCCCCAGGAATCCTAATCCCAGAGGAAGAAACGCTGACAGTTCCCTAGCAAGGAAAAACGGCTGAAAAAACTACGGAATCTTTGTGAAGTGCTGCATGTTATTCTCCGCGCTCCTCAGAATCCTAATCTGGGGATTGGGATCGTAACCGCAGCACCACACAAGAGGCGGGAGAAGAATAAAAGTAACCCCAGAACTATTGCCTAAAGGTGAAATGTTGTGACTTTTTAGTGACAAAAAGTTAAAAACCAAAGATAAAATGGTAAAAATAGTGAGACAAAAATTTAAAACAACAGTGTAGGAGGTTCCGGAAAACACCAATTGGGCGAGGTAAACGAATACCCCCTACAAAACAGACCCATCCCATACTAGCAATCATGCAACTAAGAAAATTTATACAATCTAGGAAAACTTCTACAATTTCTAAGAATATTCTAGCCATCTTAGGCTTAAACGTACATCTATAAATTTAGACTAAACTTTTCCGACAACCTCAATGACAAACATACGTATTCAATGTAAAGGCAAACTTTCGATAATATAACTGCCAATAAGGCGAAAAAATCATATGTAAAACATACGTATCTAAAAATTTGAATCAGGTAAATTTCATCCAAAAACGGTTATATACGTACAACAATTAAATGAAGTCATATAAATAACAATTTTATCAAAAAGCACCACCCCCCAAGGGACCAACCAGAACCTCCTATCAAAGTATTTGGTTAATTTACAAAAATATAGAAAAAGGTAAAAACAACCGGTCAAGACAACCCCCCATAAGGGCACAGAAAAACACACCCCCCTGACAACAACAACAACGCCGCATCAACGCCGGCTCTGCCGAAATTTCAGTTGCTCATGCTATCTCCTGGACCTTCCGTTATACGTACGTAAACGACAAACAAGAAACGCAGTGCAACCAAAGCGTACGTACGCAAACTATTATAATACAAATTTTATACAAAAGGTCCAAATCGCCGTGAAAATCCTGGAAATCCTAGACCACGGGCGGTACCCGATTCCCTGATAGCTCCCAACAACCAAATTCCAGGACCACCAAATATCCACCACCTCTACACCGCACCAAAAGCAAAGAATCAGACACACGGAAATTAATGCGCCTAAAACATAAAAAATAAGTGAAACACGAAACAAAAAGTGAGATCATACACATAGGTTATATACGTATACAGTGTTAAAAACGAAAAAGGTAGGGTAAGATGCTAAAATAAACAAAAATCAGGAAGCTAAAACAAGAAAAACCCAAGTCACAACATACGTATACGGCAATAATAGAGGGGTTACAAAATTAAAGAAAAGTGAGAAAAGATAACCTAAGAGCAGATGTTATACAGATTCAATATTTGAAATTTTAGAATCTCTAGAAAATGAGACTCTGGACATAAAAATTTGAGAATAGCAAGGAAAATTTAAACCGAAAATTCGGTACTATAAACGTAATTTGTTCTGATAGTATACAAAAATCAATAAAATTTTAAATATTCAAAGAAATAATAGTTTTTCATAAAAATTCGATATAAATTCATAGGTAGGGACACAAGATACAGCATATACAACACAACCAAGAGGGGGAGGGGGAACTATTTGTCTTGGTAGAACGGTTTCAGCCGGTTCACAATTTGAATTTTCCTACCTATTTGATTTTTCAGCCGGTGAATTTTCCTAACTAAAGATTTTCTTACCCACGGACGAACTTGTGGACCAGTAGTGGCAATTCGCACCGGCTGCTCAGACGCTTCAATCGTCTCTCCTTGCGGGCTTACCGGAAAGCCAGAATCCACTTCCGACTCAACGGGGCCCAGCCCTTCAGGGAGACAACCCGCCGACGGACTGGAATCCTGATCCAATCCTCCTTGGGACAGTCTCCCGTAAAGAGCTTCCGGCAAAGGCTCTGACCGAACCCCTGCTGGGAGGAGGGAGGACTGACCTTCCTGCGTGTCCTGAACCCAGAAATCCACTTCTTCGGCAAAAGTCACTGGAACCAACGGCAGGCGAGTAGACAAATTCAAGAGGAGCGACGCCAGGTCGTCCCCCGCAAGTAAACACGATCTCAAAGGCTGGGGTGTCTCAGGAGTAGGGGGTTTTACCCCCTCTTTAGACGGGCCCACCTCCTCCTTCAAACATTCTTCAGGATCAGGGGGGGACGAAAAACCCTTGATCAAGGCGGCTTTTCCTGAGACCACTTCTAGAGGTTGCTCTTCCAGTTCTACATCATCCTCCCCGCCTACCCCCTCTTTTAGGGGAGGCAAGGGGTCCGCAGAAAAAACCCCACTTTCATCGATTTCATCCTTTTGAGAAAACATTTCAAAATCATGGACTAAATCTTCTGCCTCCTTGTTGTTGGGTTTTGGTGATAGTGATGTTGGGTGGATGTGTTCGGGGGTACATCAGTGGGTGGTTGCGGGTGTGTTTTGCCCATATGTGACTATTTTAATCGCCTGAAGACTCCTGTCCTGCGACTAGGCTTGCTGTTGATTGTCCTTTGTTCCCCATATATA
>JASAND010017984.1:0-13548 GCA_030248195.1 Trissonchulus latispiculum
ATATATATATATATATATATATATATATATATATATATATATATATATATATATATATATATATATATAGTAAATTGTCTACGCTCGTTTCAATGAGCACATTTTCAGACGCGACAGAAGTAACCACTGGTCACTATGGTCTAGGTGGCCTATTGACCAGTGGTCAAACCCCCGAAGACAGTGTTCATTGTTTGGAATAGAGAATCTTCTGGGAGTAATAAATTGCAGACTACTTCTGCCTAAGAGCAGCGCTCCCAAAAATTGGAAGAAGGACAAGTAGGAAAAATGCAATATGAGCTATGATGGTCAACATTTAAATATGTCAAGGACAAGATTTAAAACGTCTAATATGAGCCAGCATCTAAATCGGTAAAGGACACGCTGTAACTGGCTAATATGAGCCGCCACGTTTCTCTTGGGCTCATATTGACGCGAGGATACTGAGTTGAGTTAACTATTTTTCACTTTTCAAATTCGCATGTACACGTAATTGTCATTACATACGTCTGGTCTTGATACAATAAGTAAAGTCAAGTGGGTAAGCACACATCGTTTTACACATCAGCTGTGTATTTTATTGTATAAGTGCTGTGTACAGTAAGCCGGTACTGAAGACTTGAAGAATACCGGTTTACTGGAGCTTTATGCATTTGTATCTAGTTTGCAGTGTGTGTCTATGATTTAGAAAACTGGTATATGCCAAATGTATATGCCACTTAATTCAACTTTAAAGGGGAGAACTTTAGCTGCTTAAAGTGTTCACATATATACCTTAAATACGGTGTTTGAGCTAGTGAAACTAGATTCAGACAGGATACCTATAACCAAACATTATATGAAGCTAATGACATTACGCAAGACGGTGAGGATTTTTTCAGACTTGGGATTGGGAATAAAAGTAAAGAGTCTGTAGGCAAGATGGTAAGAGGGTGTCGTGATGTCAAGCCGTTGAAACCACGGCAGCGAGCGTCAATATGAGCCCAAGAGAAACGTGGCGGCTCATATTAGCCAGTTACAGCTTGTCCTTTACCGATTTAGATGCTGGCTCATATTAAACATTTTAAATCTTGTCCTTGACACATTTAAATGTTGACCATCATAGCTCATATTAACTTTTTCATGCGACTGCAAGGAGCATTTTTCCTACTTGTGTACAATACAGCCATCAAATAGGAGAAACCGAAAAAAGAACATCGCCGGCATAACCGGTCCGGGGCGCAACTTTTTAACGGTAAGTGATACGAGGCTGAAACTTCACAGACATACTAAACTCGATGTGCTCTACAATTTGCGCATGAAATCTGCGCAGGATCTGCGCAGGATTTTGCGCAGCTTATTTTACACTGTCTCCAGCCACTTTTCACACATATTATAGGGGTCGCTGCCGCGACCCCTATGATATATATACGTATATATATATAAATATAATATATATACAAGTAGGAAAAATGCTCCTTGCAGTCGCATGAAAAAGTTAATATGAGCTATGATGGTCAACATTTAAATGTGTCAAGGACAAGATTTAAAATGTTTAATATGAGCCAACATCTAAATAAGTAGAGGACAAGATGTAAACGGCTAATATGAGCCGCTACGTTTCTCTTGGGCTCATATTGACGCTCATTTAGCTTTTGCTTACTTTTAATCCAATACTGAAATGGCTTGGATGAATAACGACGCATACTACTTTAAGATACTTTAAGATGGAGACAGCCATGGCTGATCAGTAAAAATAGGTGGCTGTGCGTTCGTCCGGCTCCGATGTATATAATGGATAGATCCACAGATACCCGCGAATCCCACTGTCTTCAACCAGACATAGCCAGCAATAACAGCAGTTGCAGCTTCACGGCAGTTACCCCATGGACACAAGAAGGGCAAACAGCGAGCCATTCACCCACTGGGAAAACTGTCCATATAAGGCCCGGTAATACCCTGAACCAAAGGACAGATGGGGTAATTGCACCCAGACGGGTCCGCAGAGACCCTCCCCCATTTTACCAAAATCCAATACAAGTTCCAACCACTGATGACTTCCTTGGACAGTTATCTTGTAGCAAAAAAGATGTCAGGGTAAATTGCATGAGCAGCAGCGCAGCCACATCCCGGGATCCGGGCATATAATATACAAAAGGAGATACAAGGCAACGCAGACAGTATCACCGTACAACCACTGGGAAACTGTCCTTATAAGGCCCGGTAATACCCTGAACCAAAGGGACAGAAGGGGTAATTTCACCCAGACGGGACCACAGAGTCCCTCCCCCATTTTAACCTAGAACCACTGGGAAAACTGTCCTTATAAGGCCCGGTGATATATACCCTGAGCCAAGGGACAGAAGGGGTAATTTCACCCAGACGGGACCACAGAGTCCCTCCCCCATTTTTAACCATAATGGATTCGGGTGCCGACCATTTATGACTCCTGGAACAGCGACTCGCAGCAGAAAGATGCCAGGATTTTGCGGACGGGACCCGGAAGGGAAATGGTACAATTCTCAGTACTGGGACCCGAAGGAGTGACATTACGAGAAGCAGAGGTCACCTTAGCAAAGCTAACCCAGTAGTAGCGGCAGTACAAACAACTGACTGCACCAGCTGACGACCACTAAGGCCAAGCTGCGCCGCCATAAACATTAATTTTGCAAAGCTGTAGGTAAACGTTTTCTTCTCCACCGCTACATCCAAGTACACATTTAAGGCCACCATATAAGTCAACAAAACGAAACCGAAGTCCAATCTAATGAAGAAACGAAAATGTGGAACTTACACATGTTGTGAAATCTTGACAAAAATCACATTTGAAGTTATCATCGCAATCATCGCATTAATTCAATATATTCCCAAGCCAATCAAAACACTGATGCTTATATGCCAACCGTAAACTGTAATGTTTGCCATTTTAGTCGCGTCAATATGAGCCCAAGAGAAACGTAGCAGCTCATATTAGCCGTTTACATCTTGTCCTCTACTTATTTAGATGTTGGCTCATATTAAACATTTTAAATCTTGTCCTTGACACATATAATGTTGACCATCATAGCTCATATTAACTTTTTCATGCTACTGCAAGGAGCATTTTTCCTACTTGTCCTCCGTCTAGTTTTTGGGAACGCTGCCATAACTGTGGCAGCAGCAATCACAAATTCCACCAGTGAATTCCCCCATGCCCAATAAACTTTGCATGCAAAATTTCAGACTTTCAGCTATATATCTCCAGTAGCTTGAACAATGAACCAGTTGAATCAGATCTGGCCAGCCATGGGTTAGATCAGCGAAGTAACACCACCACTGAATTCCCCATGCCCAATAACCTTTGTATGCAAGATTTCAGCCTTTCAGCTATCTCCAGTTGCTTGAACCAGGAACTGGTTCAACTTTGAACCAGTTGAACCAGATCTGGCCAGCCATGGGTCAGATCAGCAAAGTTACACCACCACTGAATTCCCCATGCCCAATAACCTTAGTATGCAAAATTTCAGCCTTCCAACTATCTCCAGTAGCTTGAACCAGGAACTGGTTCAATTTTGAACCAGTTGAACCAGATCTGGCCAGCCTTGGATCGGATCACCAAAGTTGCACCACCAGTGAATTCCTCATGCCCAATAACCTTTGTTGCAAAATTTCAGCCTTCCAACTATCTCCAGTAGCTTGAACCAGGAACCGGTTCAATTTTGAACCAGTTGAACCAGATCTGGCCAGCCATGGGCCGGATCACCAAAGTAACACCACCAGTGAATTCCCCATGTCCAATAACCTTTGTATGCAAAATTTCAGCCTTCTAGCTATCTCCAGTAGCTTGAACCAGGAACTGGTTCAATTTTGAACCAGTTGAACCAGATCTGGCCAGCCATGGGTCGGATCACCAAAGTTGCACCACCAGTGAATTCCTCATGCCCAATAACCTTTGTATGCAAAATTTCAGCCTTTCAGCTATCTCCAGTAGCTTGAACCAGGAACTGGTTCAATTTTGAACCAGTTGAACCAGATCTGGCCAGCCATGGGTCGGATCACCAAAGTTGCACCACCAGTGAATTCCCCATGCCCAATAACCTTTGTATGCAAAATTTCAGCCTTCCAACTATCTCCAGTAGCTTGAACCAGGAACTGGTTCAATTTTGAACCAGTTGAACCAGATCTGGCCAGCCATGGGTCGGATCACCAAAGTTGCACCACCAGTGAATTCCCCATGCCCAATAACCTTTGTATGCAAAATTTCAGCCTTCCAACTATCTCCAGTAGCTTGAACCAGGAACTGGTTCAATTTTGAACCAGTTGAACCAGATCTGGCCAGCCATGGGTCGGATCACCAAAGTAACACCACCAGTGAATTCCCCATGCCCAATAACCTTTGTATGCAAAATTTCAGCCTTCTAGCTATCTCCAGTAGCTTGAACCAGGAACTGGTTCAATTATTTTGAACCAGTTGAACCAGATCTGGCCAGCCATGGGTCGGATCACCAAAGTTACACCACCAGTGAATTCCCCATGCCCAATAACCTTTGTATGCAAAATTTCAGCCTTCCAACTATCTCCAGTAGCTTGAACCAGGAACTGGTTCAACTTTGAACCAGTTGAACCAGATCTGGCCAGCCATGGGTCGGATCACCAAAGTTACACCACCAGTGAATTCCCCATGCCCAATAACCTTTGTATGCAAAATTTCAGCCTTCCAACTATCTCCAGTAGCTTGAACCAGGAACTGGTTCAATTTTGAACCAGTTGAACCAGATCTGGCCAGCCATGGGTCGGATCACCAAAGTAACACCACCAGTGAATTCCCCATGCCCAATAACCTTTGTATGCAAAATTTCAGCCTTCTAGCTATCTCCAGTAGCTTGAACCAGGAACTGGTTCAATTTTGAACCAGTTGAACCAGATCTGGCCAGCCATGGGTCGGATCACCAAAGTTGCACCACCAGTGAATTCCCCATGCCCAATAACCTTTGTATGCAAAATTTCAGCCTTCCAACTATCTCCAGTAGCTTGACCAGGAAGTAGGAACTGGTTCAATTTTGAACCAGTTGAACCAGATCTGGCCAGCCATGGGTCGGATCACCAAAGTAACACCACCAGTGAATTCCCCATGCCCAGTAACCTTTGTATGCAAAATTTCAGCCTTCCAACTATCTCCAGTAGCTTGAACCAGGAACTGGTTCAATTTTGAACCAGTTGAACCAGATCTGGCCAGCCATGGGTCGGATCACCAAAGTTACACCACCAGTGAATTCCCCATGCCCAATAACCTTTGTATGCAAAATTTCAGCCTTCCAACTATCTCCAGTAGCTTGAACCAGGAACTGGTTCAATTTTGAACCAGTTGAACCAGATCTGGCCAGCCATGGGTCGGATCACCAAAGTAACACCACCAGTGAATTCCCCATGCCCAATAACCTTTGTATGCAAAATTTCAGCCTTCTAGCTATATATCTCCAGTAGCTTGAACCAGGAACTGGTTCAATTTTGAACCAGTTGAACCAGATCTGGCCAGCCATGGGTCGGATCACCAAAGTAACACCACCAGTGAATTCCCCATGCCCAATAACCTTTGTATGCAAAATTGTATGCAAAGTCGATTTTTTCAAAGTTCATTTTTTCCGGGCAAGTTTGGTATCATTCGAAAGCTCTTGGCCTGGAGATTTCAAAAATGTAAATATTAGCTCTTAATTCCTTCCCGTTAATTAGTTATGCCTAATTAGCACTTTTCAAAATCCGCAAAGTGCCTTTATAGCTCATATTATGGGGGGCTCTCCGAGCTCCCCCATGACAAGAATAAAAATGCTCCGGTGGAGCATGAAAAATGCAATATGGGTGACATTCGGTTGTAAATGGACAGAGGACTAGGTTTTAAAACGTTAATAAGCGAGGGACAGGTTGTAAATGCCAGGAGGACTAGGTTAAAAGCGCAGTAATATGGACCAGCTTCGCTGAACAACCCTTATTCGCGAAAACTGCCCAGGGTTTCTACCGGCTGCTGCTTGCTGTTGCTATCGGCAGTTCTTCAGAAAATTGTACGATTTGTCAGCATGACCTTGCAAGTATATGTATATAGTCGTGCTCCTTATTAAACAACTTAATAATACACGTACATAATGTCAACTGCCTTTCGCATCAACTTAATACAAGATTCTGCGCTGACAGTGTAGAAAAAACACCTTCAACAACTTTCTGCCAGAACTGAATTGTTTATTTGAATAAGCTTTAATATTACAAAATCATTGCGCTTGCTTGGAAAGCTGAAGAACGTAGATCTTCCTCGTATGTCATGTGGAGTGGAGCATGAGTGACCGCGAACATGGGTTGTTCAGCGAAGCTGGTCCATATTAGTGCGCTTTTAACCTAGTCCTCCTGGCATTTACAACCTGCCCCTCCCATATTAACGTTTTAAAACCTAGTCCTCTGTCCATTTACAACCGAATGTCACCCATATTGCATTTTTCATGCTCCACCGGAGCATTTTTATTCTTGTCCTATTTCATTTTTAAGGTTCTAAGTAAAAAGCAAAAACGTTAAAGCTGTGTGAAAGAAACTTTAAAAATTCCGCCAATCATTAATCGTCAACCGAAAGTACAGAACAAAGAAGCTTGAAAAGTTCCGGTTTGCAATCATACCTGGGCAGACTTTTTCTCGGACGGGGGGTGGAAATCCGGTGCGTTTTCCCCAAAATGGGTACTGCATGTTTTGATGCGTAATTTGAGACCACAAGCTTTTATTTGAAACGAAAAATAACACTGTGGATAGTCGATTGTCCACTTACAGTACGCTGTGGTCATTCAATTATTTAACCTAATGTCAGGGTATTTTTTAGGCATTTTTTCGGGGGGGGGGGGGTGGGAAGCTTCCCGGGGGTAGTGTTTGAGGCCGCCCGGCCGCCGGCTGGGATGCAAGTCAACAGTCTAAAATTTACAATTTAGAGCAACTAAGTTTAAAATGAACTCCAAATTTGGTTTTTGTCTGGTTCGTGTAATCAGTGCACACTTCCAACTACATTTTTCTAATATAACATTCGAAAAACAATATCTTAGCAGTCATTATAGCTACAATGTAAACTGCTCCAGGCCGGTAGGTAAACTGCTCCTACCGAATGGTACGGCCGGGCCGGCCGGCGACTCTTCGGCCGGCGGCCGGCCGGTTAAACCCCGGCCGGTCTCAAACACAACACAGGGGGGAGGAGGAAACTTCGGGAGGAAGAGTTTTTGTAAAAATTAGTATTTTTGGCGTATTTTGCACGTAGAGGCATTAAAAGTTCCCAAACATACCATGAGTTAAGGTGCTGGTATCCTTTTGTGCAGTGCTTTTGTCGTCACTTTCAGAAACGCTATAACTTTCGCAATTTTGGGAGTTGGAAAGCTTTATACATCGTTTTAAAGCTTATAATCTGAACATTAACATGAGCTTAAGAAACTAGCAAAATTGGCAAAAAATAGCAAAAAATTGCCGACATGCTGACATCTGCCAGACTGAATATAGACCAAAAATTTTTGAACATAGATTTCTCAAAACTGTAGAATCGGCCAAAATTTCTCCTTGTGCTATGATATGAAGGACATGTGGGCCGAGAGACATTTTTTTGGATTTAGCTCAGCAAGTCTCAATACTCCAGAAAATCCGACAAATGCGCGATGAAACGAAATTTCGCAACTTTCTATTCAGTTTTCTCACAACTGGAGCTGTTTCAGATCAAACCAAGAAAAATGACCCTCCACAATAGGGCGAATTTTCATTCAGCCAAAAATCACGCGAATCCGTTGGGTAGTTTTTGAGAAATCAATGTTCAAAACAAAATAATTGCAATTTTGCCAAAATGGTTTTTCGGCGAATTCTCCAGCTTAAAGCAACGAACTCCGGCGAATAGGTATTGATAAAATGCGCAATTGGACGGCGGTATTGATTGAGTATAAATTAGACAAAATTGTCTGTAAGATTTGGCGTAATTTAAAAAAACTGATTTCTTCAAAAATGGTCATTTTTTGACCCCAAATGTAGTTTTTGGCTTATACTGCCTTAACCACTAGAGGTATCTCAAAAGTCGTAAAAGCAAAAATGTTCATTTTGGTGCCCTCTTTCCAGCCATAACAACCAATCCGGTGTAGCGACTATGTACTGAGAGAATAAGGGTGAAAACCAAAACTTTCTTATCTTTGCACCTAAAAATCCGGAACTGGTCCCAGAATGTTGAAGAGCACGAAAATAATTTATTTTGAACTTTTCATCCACTTTCATGAAGAATTGAAGCTTGTAGGGTCGAATTTACACAAAGCGATACCAGCACCTTAAGCTAAAAGTAACCATTTTAACGAAAAAATCTCTGGCGAAGCCGGAAAATTTTTGAAAATTTGCCTGTTTTGGCAAAAATTTGGGCCCTCAAAAAATCCCGGGGGGCGATTACGGGGGGGGGGGAAGGCATTTTTCGGGGTAAGGTCAATTTCGGGGGGGACCCGCCCCCCCTGTAAAGATACCCTACCAACTAAGCATTAAACGCATAAAAGTAACTACGGGGGGTCTGGGGGGGGGGCGGAGCCCCCCAGAAGTTGAAGAATTTTTGCAAATAACGACTCCTCCCAGGAATTAATTTAGAGCATTTCCGGGACCAATTAATGTGGTATGTAAAGTATGGCCAATTTTTGGAATATCGTATGTTCGCCTATTTGCTCATTATATTCGCTTATAGCGAATATATTGGTCAATTTTACTGGCTAAATCTGCAAGACTAGCAGGCTTCTGCTACATCTGCCTTTACTCTAATAAAATATTAGCTTGTCAGCTGTCGTAGCAGTCAACAATGAGTAAGAATACAGACAGGCGGTATCTGGAGGCGTAGCTCCCAGTAGAAAATTTTTAAAAATATCAGGTTTGAAACAATTTTTCCAGCAACTTTTGCACAATGTCTCTTCTCGTTGAGGTTGAAGCTTAAATCTAACTGTGTCAGGCTTGCGTCAGGGCAATTTTTATTTGCGTCGCACAAAAACAATTGCTATATACGTCACGGACCCCCTGACGTAAAAACATGATTGAAAACCATGGAAACAAAGCGATGGTCTGAGGGCGGCAGCCCCCAGCTAAAAGCTAAAGCTTTTTAAAATATGAAAGACTTGAAGCCTTTTTTCAGAGCACTTTAACAAACTGTGCATTTTGTTGTGTAAATTTGTTTTTCATTGTGCAAACTAAATTTTTTGTGAAAATAATCAATGTTTGACACAAAAGCCCTAAAGTCCAAATCCGGTGCGTAGATTACCGAAAACCGGTGCACCGGAATGCCAAATTCGGTGCGTCACAGGCCGAATCTGGTGCGTCGGTAAGCCAAATTCGGTGCGTCACAGGCCGAATCTGGTGCGTCGGTAAGCCAAATTCGGTGCGTCAGAGGACGAATCCGGTGCGTCGGTAAGCCAAATTCGGTGCGTCAGAGGACGAATCCGGTGCGTCGGTAAGCCAAATTCGGTGCGTCAGAGGACGAATCCGGTGCGTCGGTAAGCTAATATCGGGGCGTCAGAGGACGAATCAGGTGCGTCGGTAAGGGGTTAAATTCGATGCGTCAGAGGACGAATCCGGTGTGTCGCTAAGCCGAATTCGGTGCGTCACAGGCCGAATCTGGTGCGTCGGTAAGCGATATTTTCTGCGTCAGAGGACGAATCCGGTGCGTCGGTAAGCCAAATTCGGTGCGTTAGAGGACGAATCCGGTGCGTCGGTGTGCCAAATTCGGTGCGTCAGAGGACGAATCCGGTGCGTCGGTAAGGCTACTGTTTCAGCGGTGCGAGAGGCCGAATCCGGTGCGTCGGTAAGCCAAATTCGGTGGGTCAGAGGACGAATCCGGTGCGTCGGTAAGCCAAATTCGGTGCGTCACAGGCCGAATCTGGTGCGTCGGTAAGCGAAATTCGCTGCGTCAGAGGACGAATCCGGTGCATCGGTAAGCCAAATTCTGTGCGTCAGAGGACGAATCCGGTGCGTCGGTGTGCCAAATTCGGTGCGTCAGTGGCCACAACCGGTGCGCAGATAGGTTAAATCAGTTGCGTGCTTGCATGCTAACAAATTTTGTGTGTAGACAAGTCAAAACTGTGTGGAGATTGAAGAAACTAATTTGTGGCAACAGATGGGTAAATAAGTAGAATTTTGCTTCGCGTCCAAATCTTCAAAAAATCATGTAGGTATCATTTTTTGCGTCAATTCTTCCAAGAAATCATATAGGTATCATTTCGGTGCGTATGTGGGACCTGGGGTGGCCACCCCCCGACCACCCCCCCCATTGCCCGGAGGTGTGTTTGCAATGCTCTTCCGTGCTTGTACACTAAATTTCGGACGATTGCAACTTTTGTGTAGCTAGTTATAGGCCGTGCTGTACCTCAGCAGCACTCTACTGCAGCGCAACTAGACGCAAACGTCACTGTCAAAAAAGGATACTTATACGGCATGATTTCCAATGCAATTCTGCACGTGCCTGCAGAATTTCAGACGATTGCAAGTTATCTGTAGTTAGTTATAGGCCGTGCTGTACTTCTGCAGCACTCTACTGCAGCGCAACCATATAGTAACATCGTAATACGTATTCGAAACCTATCTATAATAGTTTGTCATGTTCTAAACTGTCTGTATGCCGAATTTCAAATGCCAGTGACAAATGAATAACTTGTTATCGACAGTGCTGTTCTTTAGGACAGCACATACAGCAAGGTGCTGGCTTATTTTTAGGCCAAAATTTAGGGGGGGGGGGCTTAAAGTTGCCCCCCCCCCCATCGATGATGGGGCTTACCAGAAGCGGGGGGGGGCATATTTTCCTAGAAAAAATTTTGCAAATTTTAACGTTGTTTTGTGTAAAAAATGCCAAAAATCGCCAAAAATGACTAATTTATGTGTTTTTTTACGCTAAAATAGCGAAAATTTCGTTAAAATTCCGGCGAAGCCGGAAAAATTTTTGAAAATTTAGGGTAAAAATGGTGACATCTGGCAATTTTTTGGCTTATGGGGGAGGTAAAAATTTATGGGGGGGACTCTCGAATGGGGGGGGGTTGCCGAGAGTGGGGGCCCCCCCTTCAGTAAAAATAAGCCAGCGGTGGAAAGCTAGAGTGCACCAACTAACATAGCTACAGTTCCCCTTACTACAGACACAGTTATCACCAAGTTTAATATGTTTAGCCGTTTACAGTAAGTCTGGTTGCTGCATAGCAATACAGCACGATAGCAGCACCGCACAGCGCTGCGACTATGTTCATCGTTTTCAGCGACCCCGGTAACCCTTATATGCGTCCCACTATATGGCCAAAAACAGCATATTTAGGCCTATTTTTGACTATTTCCTGTAGAGTTGGGACCAACTTTGGGCCGGCCGCCAGAACGATCCCGGACAGATATCAAAAATCGCACTCGTTAGGACATATAAACCCTTCCGTAGATACTTATGCAACAAACCACGTCTCTCTAGCGTCTTCCCTGAGTCCTGTAGCTTTGACAAAAAATTGGCCATTTTTGGCCATTTTAGCGCCAAGTCCAATTTTGGCCGGCCGTACAGATGGCTGGCCGGGCCGGGGAGCGAAAAAATATCAAAAAGGTTCACTTTCGAGGTAAATGCGTTCAGAAAAACCAAACTTCACCTGCTGAAAATGCCCAGATCGTTCTAACACTCCGACAGAAAATTGCATTTTTCCAAGCGTGACTTACACGAAAAAAAACAAACGGACCTAACTTGTCCGGAAGCGAAAATTTTCAAAGTTGGAAATTTTGACCAAAACCTTTTTGCGACTTGTAGTACTCGCCGTGTAGATTCCAACGATACCAAAATTGTCCAGTTTGGTTGAGTATTTAGCTGGCACGGAGCTCGAACGCGTCTCCAAGGGCCGCACTGAGCCTTTTACACCCATATTATCGCGCTCCCCTATAATAGATATATGTACATATGCATATAATACATGTATATATATAGGTACCTTCATTGTATACGTGCAATGTATGTATATATTTATTGGCGCTTGTGTGTTTGTTTTAGAGTTCACTTTGCTTATAAAAACAATTGCCTGGAGGCACTTCAGAAAGGATTTTATGCAGAGGCGATAGCGATAGCTGTAATAGCATTGGAAAGTCCTTGAAGCAAAGCTGAAGTTGAAGAAGCAGAAACAGGCCTTGAGACTGCTGCTTTGCTTTTTGAGCCTAACATATCATGCTGAAAGATAGCGTGACACAACAGAAGCCGTGTATACTAGTGCAACTATTACAACATTCTCTGGGAGCGTTCGTTTATTACTGTTCCATCATTGGTTACTGTCTTACTAAACTGAATCTTCTGAGGAGCGTCTTATCCGTTACAACGTTTTCCGGGAATGTCATTCAGCGGAGCAGATCTGGCAATTCTTAGGGCAGCCATACAGCCGTTATATTCCAACCCGTTAAAGGTAAGTATATATGTGCTTGTTTATATATCTAATTATAGTATACATAATTGCTCTCCTCTTCATTGTTTGTTTGAGTTGAGTTTTAGAGAAATCATCAAAAGAGTATATATGTTTATTAGTTTTTATGTTTTGTTCCATCAATCGGATCTTCCATTCGTTTTATCTGCTTAGTTACCTCTATACCTGCGTATGTTATCACACAGGAACGTAGATATAGATAACGCTCGTATATACATATTTAAGCACAGGATGGTATTATAAGCCTGCAGCCAGTCTTGCTTAGTGCTATTTTAACCCTTTGAAATCAAGCTGGCCTCATGTAGTTTTCCATGGCATTCACACCCTCCTTTTATTATGCATAGCTGTGATGTTCTAGAGAAAGCATGAAAATTGACGTGGCCCTCGTTCTTATTTAGCTTCAATTAATTTTCCTTTTCCTTTGCGAGACTGCGATATCTCGACTCGACACATATACGTATATATTATACATTCGCGTCTGCGCATAGATATTGGTTGGTCTGGCCTTTGTAATAGGTATAATATCCCTAGGTAATTCATACTTGTTGAGTTGGCATCATGTTTACATACGATGAGGTACGTAGGTACGATGAGGTAGTTTACATACGATGTGGTACGATCAGAGACGTACGATGTATATATACACGTGTTATTTATATCATGTTATGTTTTACGTATATATATGCTTTATATGATTGTATATATGTTTGTTGTATACGTATATATGCTTTACATGATTGTATTATGTATATATACACGTTTAATGAGATCTGGTGGAGGGTAAGCTGATATATTTTTCAATTAATGGCGACCGGTCGGCGGTCAGGTTTCTTCACGGTTTCCCCCTCTTTCCTTTCCTTTTATCAACTAGGAATAAAACTTCTTTCTATGTTGTTCCATGGAAATAATCTTCTTTTCCCCCTTTCCCATCTCCTGTTGCTGCTGTGGAAAGCCTCTTTGGCTTTGCCAGTTCTTTAGTTATCCGTTTCTGCGCCTTCCCACAGTCATGCTGGCAGGCGAGAGATTATTTGCGTGTGTTTATATCTGTCTGTATATACTGTTAGTGAGGTGTCCCTGACTGTATTATGTTGTATAAATTATACCCACGTGCAGATATATATATATATATATATATATATATATATATATATAT
>JASAND010017986.1:0-37803 GCA_030248195.1 Trissonchulus latispiculum
ACTGCATCTCTGACACTGCCAGTCGCTCGCGTGCAAATGTTTGGATCTGCAAATGGGCGTTCATTTTTGTTCTGGGAAGTTCAGGTTTATGTGAAGTATACGTCATGTAGTGTTTAGACCAGGGCCAGTTTCATAAAAATGTTCTCGAGTTCTCGAGTCTAGTAGCTAAACTACGCTGGAAGTTTTCCAGATCCGCAAGTCGCATTGAAAGTCACGCTGAAAACGTTCTCGAGTTCTCGAGTCAGGTTCTCTGGTCCATTTCGACCAGAGAAAATTTCGCCAACTTGAGACCTACTCGAGAAATTTTTGAAAATCTGAATTTGCAAATTTTTTCTTCCTGCTTCAATAACTTGTATAATTGACTGAATAAATCTCCATAAAATTTTCCGTAGATACTTTTACATATAATTTTTAATGGAGAGGAGGTAGTTGTCACTGAAAACAGACTACTCGACTCGAGAACTTGAGAACTCGATAACTCGAGACGGTTTTTTATGAAAACAATACCAGTTCTGCTTATAGTGAGCTATAGAGCATGCTACTCTCGTACTTTAAACTGAAACCACGCAATGCTATCTGATATCTAATTTGCGTATTCTTCCAAATCCATCTGTTTTCTTTCTATTTCCGATTTCAACAGAGGGGGTGGGGTGGGGCGAAATAAAAGTAGAAATTAATTTTTGTACCCCACCGCATTTTAAAATAAAATGCACCATAAATAAACTATACTATTTTCCAACAACTTCAATGCCAAAACTTAAATCCCACCATTATTTGACTGTCAGCTATGTAGCCCCCCACGGCTAAACAAGATACTGGAAAAACAGTGATAAGCATAGAGGAACATGCTGTTTAGAGATTGCGGCCATAGTGTAGACCATCCATTTTGCAAAGCAATGATTCCGCCTCCAGGCCGAATAATAAACATTTCTGCCATTTTTTTCTAATTTTGCTAGTTTCGTAAGGTCATGTGAATGTACAGATTTTAGCTTTAAAATGATGTATAAAGCTCTTGCCAACGCCCAAAACTGCTGCGAAAGTTATAGCGTTTCGAAAAATCACCACAAAAGCACTGCACAAAAGGATACCAGCACCATAACTCGTTTAGCTGTCTGAGTGTCTTCTGTAAGTAACTGTTTACCAGTTAAGAGTACGTACGTACTATTACAGCACTTTGCGTTGTTGAAGTTAATATTTTTGTCCTCTTGGCCCTTTTTAGTGAGCGGAACTACTATGATGCAATTCATTTAATTGAGTAATCTTATTTTAACTTAATTAAGTCAATCTTTTCTGCCTTTCTTTTCTAGTGGACGGGAACTATGCCATAACCTGTGGCGCGGACAAATCAGTCAAACTATGGAATCCTAAACGAAACCTTCTTCTCAAATGCTACTCTGGTCACGGATATGAGGTTCTGGACGCAGCTGGCTCCTCTGATAATGCCCATCTTGCCTCCGGAGGGCTGGATAAAACCCTGTTCTATTGGGATGTCTCTACAGGGAAACCAGTTCGCAAATTTCGGGGACATCTAGGTTCGATCATGTGCCTATTATTGACCATTATTTATCCCTTTTTTTGACTGACAAGTGTTTTAAGAAAATATCATTGAGAAGTGGAAATGTATAGGGATGAAAGGTAGGGTGTAATAAATATTTACGAACGTAAAGAGAATTGTTTCATGCTTTTTTCCGTATCTATTTTCGTTTCTGCCATTTTGATATAGGTGCCATCAATGCGGTTGTGTTCAACGAAGAATCGTCTTTGATCCTTTCTGGTTCAGTTGATGGTACTGCCGCTGTCTGGGACTGTCGGAGCAAAGATCGAGATCCCATTCAGGTACAGATCGTCCACCTCCTTTCTGGAGATTACTCATTTAGTCAAATCTGCAGAATTCGCCGAGTCGACGATGCTGTTGTCTGCAATGTGGTGCTGTGTGTGCGGTGTGTTGCTGTTGCTACCTACTGCAAGCTGCATCAGACATAACAGAGATACACAGAGAGACAGTTAATCCAGGAAATTAAGTCCAACACAGAGTTGGAAGCGGGTACCTTTTTGGCGACCCGCCCCGCCCCGCTACCCGCAAGCTGGTACCCGCCCCGCCCCGCGGCCCGCGGCCCGCAGCCAACTGATACCCGCAAGATACCCGCAAAATTTTCACGTTGAGTGTCACCCTACAGAAGTCAAAACCTTCATAAAATTACCACTTCGTTTTATTGCACAGTTACAATGTATAGGTCACGCTGATTCTAAAACTACTAACGACTTTTTCCAAAAATGTTCCAGTAGATAGCAGTGGTCGAAAAAAATGTTGACGCCGATCGGCGTCATGGCAATCATTTAATGGTAAAAGACTTTATAATGGTGCAATAAATTTGCCACATGACGCCGATCGGCGTCATATGAACACAGTGAACGAGACTAATGAACAAAAGTAAGGTAGGTGTCATTGCAAATTTTGCAGGACACTGAAAGTATAGTCAGGTTCCCAAAAATCGGTAACAAACTTCCCAAAAAACACCAAAATTTTTTCAAAGTTTTTTCAAGACGTTTCAGTCTTCTACAGCTGTTGTAGGTAGTTAAAAACTACTTCTGTGCATGCAGAAACATGAAAAACTGCAAAGCAATGTGATCATTTTGAGTGTTCGAAGAAAATAGAAAAAACGAAAAACCTTGGGTTTGACTTTTTTGGCCATGCTCGCTGATATTTGATCTGCGGGGCTTGTACGAACGAAAATTTCAAGATCCGACTACTATGCATATAGAAACATGAAGTAGTGTAACTGCAACGTAATAGGATCATTTTGGGAGTTCAGAGAAAATGAAAAAAACGAAAAACCTTGGATTTGCCTTTTTTGGCCATGCTAATATCAGATCTGGGGTGGTTTCTGCTAACGAAAGTATCAAGATCTGACTATGTTCAGAATAGAAGTTTTCTGTTTGTGTTTTCGGATTGCAATAAAAGCTAATCTTCAAACAAATAACAGATCTCCCAACATAAATCATAAAAAAGGAAGAATAAGGTAAAATTGAAAAAAACATATATATATTTTTGCAGTCCTCGGCTCGAGGTGGTTGGCGAATTTTATTAGTAATCTGCTAGGAAATTGTTTGTTTGACCAAAGACGTAGATTCCAAACACTTATTTATGTGTTTTAGCAAGTTATCTGGCTAAAAAGCAAAAAATATAGGTTGCTTTCAAAGCTTAATTGGTGACCGGAGAAATTTCGGGACACCGCCGTTTTTTCAAGTTTCATAGACAGAAAAACATGGAGAATTTGCCAGTGTGGACCGTTTCTACATGCCACGTTTGCCTAAGCTTAAAAATTGCATTGAAAAGGTGCCTTTTGCATGACGCCGATCGGCGTCATGGCAATCTTATCGTGGTTTGCCATGACGCCGATCGGCGTCAAGTGGCACTCAACGTGCTATATGATTACTATGCCATTAAATTTATTAAAAAATGCCAATAGTGTAAAATAAACTTTTATTTAATTAAACCTTCTAACCCGCATATATACTTTACCTAACAGTGTTAAGTTGTGTTCCCGAAATATAGAAATTCGCCCAAATTGCTGAAGTTTTCAAACCAAAACGTTTTCAAAAAGTTTAAAAATTTCAACTAATATACATTTAATTAGGGATGCACCAGGGCTTGGGAACCGATGCCAACCTCCGTGGTTAAGCACCGGTGCCTTCTGGGACCAAACATTTGTAATTTTTTGACAATTTTTAGCCTAAGTTTTGGAATTTTTAAAGTCAAAATTAAATTAAACTGGTACAGATCGTTCATTATAATTCTCATCAGTTTGAATGGAAACAATAATAGTAATTTTGCCTATATATACTTGAATTAATACCAAAATCGGGATTTTTAAGAACATTCTCCTATCTATACTTCCAATTTTCAGGCCCCGGCCTCGGACCCGACCTCGGTGCATCTCGACGAAAAATTAATGTTGGACTCATGTAGTTTCGAAAGAAGACCGATATTACAAAGTTAAGGACTATTTTATTGAATCAAACGCATCTTCCAGAAATTAAAAATGCTCAAGGTTTTGAATTTGCTGAAAATTATGTATATATTGTTCGGCTCTCGAAAGCGCATTTGGCCGGGTAGAGGACAGAGGCCATTGGATACGTTTACCGACGTTAAAATTTCACTATTTTCACCAATTTTTCTAAATTATAACTACAAGTAGCGATTTTTAATAAAAAATAGCATTGCTTATGCTTAGACGATTTTTTAGTAAAAAGATCAGGCGAAGCCGGATAATCGTCAGAAATGTGAGTCTGGAAACTTTCTTTCTTTGAGCAATTTTCATGCCCCGTGTAGCCGAATTTTTTACCGCCTGTAAGAGCAATTTTGATAACCCTTCTGGAGGAATTTGCAGAGAGGATGGGAAATTCTTCCTTGTCCACCTGTGAATGTATACATGTAAAACCTCCAAGATTGAATTAGAAAAGAGGATTTTAACGATTGAGCTTTGCGGATGTTTGCGGATTTCGGATTGATTCCAAAAATTGACCACGAGCTATTATATACGTTCTGACTAATAAAAACAAAGCGAAATTATATATAAGTTCTCCAACTAAAATACTGTTTTTTACTATCTAACGGATTATGATAATAGTTTAGTCATCAGGATTTTTCTAGAATACCTACCTATATAATATTAATTATTAGTTTGTCAAATTTTTTGAGCAAACATTCCCAGTTTCGAATTGAAGAATTTCTTGAGCAAACATTTCCAGTTTCGAACAATGGTTGCCCTTATGTACCATTCACTAAAGGAACACATACTATCAAGGCATTTAAACTTTGCAAAAACGGCACGAATAGCAGTCTGTATGCTGAGCTATTTTATTTAGGACGTCTGCTTACTGAAAGCGAGAGATACAAGTAGAAAGCTCTACAAAAAGAGAAAAAGAGTTATGATTACTTTTCTGGATATACCCTAATAGAACAAGTTTAGTCAAACGCCCATTTTAACTGAGATTAGTAATCGTGAAGAAGGACACTCAGCGAAAATCAGCGATTTTTTTAAATCACCAAACACGAAACCTATTTTTTCGATCATTTTTCAATAAAATTCCCTGAATTTTAGTGACTACATCAACAAGAAATACCCGCAACTACCCGCGCGGGTAGCCTGTGGGTAGCAAAATTTCTATTACCCGCTGGTACCCGTGGGTACCCGCTACCCACTTCCAACTCTGGTCCAACACATGCCCCCCCGGGTTTATTTCTGATCCCACTTATCTGCGCTAGAGGCTTGGAGCGTCAAAGACGCTGTAATCTTTGCTATTTGCAAGAACACATAGGGTCTATTTCTTTAAAGATTAAAATGGTCGGATTAAACGGATTAAAACTCAGCTGGATTAAAATGTTACTGGCTGTTTCTTTAATTCAGGATTAAACAGATTAAAATTAACTCAAGTTAATTTTAATCCTTCTAAGGGGGGCGACTAAAACGTGCCCCGAATTTGTCTGATTGGCCTACTTTTTGGCGAAGATTTAGAGCATGGGTGGGGGTCAAAAAATACCGAATTCTCAGGTCTTAGCTGCCTTCCAAGCATGTGCAGCCGTCTCGTTTATGTGCCCGACCCCACATATTCACAACTACCAACATAATTAATTAAAAATCTCTGCTAGCTGCAAAACCCTAGCAGAAAGGTTGCCATTCGCCAATGTGATTTGTCATATGTGCCCCTATCTGCAGAAAAATACTAGACGTCTCTTTCGTATCTGCATCTAAGGGAATTACTCTTCAAAGTTGAAGTTTCGGCAAAAATTTAAAAAAATTTTGGCTAACGAAAGGGAAATTTTATTACTGGAGCGAGCTATAAGGCTGTAATTTGGCATAAAAGGGGGCCCTATAGGAGCCGAAACCGCCATTTTCAGTTTGTCGGATCCTGTGTAGAGGTTTTCTGCAGCCACAAAAGTCTCAAACCTTCACTAATCTAGCTGAAGTCTTTTGTGAATGTGTTTTCGACCACGCCATTTCCAAAAATTTGATTTTTCTATTTCTGGGGTGGGGTTTCACTGCCCAAAAAGTCAATTTTTGAAGATTAAAGTTGACCTAAATTTTTTTGAGGCGGCAGAATTTCTTGCCATTTGGCACAAATGAGTACTCCTATAGGGCCTCTGTATATGCCAAATTACAGCCTTATAGCTCGCACCAGTACTAAAATTTTCCTTTCGTTGCCAAAATTTTTTAATTTTTTGCCGATACTTCAACTTTGAAGAGTAATTCCCTTAGATGCAGATAAGATACAGACGTCTAGTATTTTTCTGCAGGTAGGGGCGCATGTGACAAATCACACTGGCGAATGGCAACCTTGCAGCTAGGATTTTACAGCCAGCAAAGGTTTTTATTTAATTATGTTGGTAGTTGTGAAAAAGGGGGGGTCGGGTACATAAACCCGACGGCTGCGCATGGATTGAAGGCAGCTAAGAATCAATGACCAAGTATTTTTTGACCACACCCATGCTCTATGTCCTCTCCAAAAAGTAGGCCAATCGGACAAAGTCGGGGCAAACCTTTAGTAGTCCCCCCACTTAAGCCACTAAAGAAACAGCGATTAAATATTCTAATCCACCAGCTTTTAACCCGTTTAACCGTGTAGCTGCACGAGGATTAAAAACTAGTTGAAAATACAGAAGCCGGATTAAACGGATTAAAATTAATCTTTAAAGGAACAACGGTTAAGCAGGCCGGATTAAAATTTTAATCCTTGGTCCATTAAAGAAACCGGATTAAATTTAATCCGTTTAACTTGTTTAACTCGCTGGATTGAATTTCAGTCCGTTTAGTCCGAGGTGCTGTTTCTTTAATGCGGATTAATTTTAATCTAATCCGTTTAATCCTTAAAGAGATAGAGCCGTAGGTCACAGAAACCTGAGCTGCCAGCTTCCCATATTGTGGACGGCATCCAACGAGAGTCATGCTAGATTATGACTGGTGATGGAGAGGGGTGAAGCAAGCTGACTCCAAGGTCCAAGAGCCAAGCTTTACCAGCACCCTTTTGCTGTCGCCTTTGTCGCAGCAGCATCATATAGCACAGCTACGACAATAACCTGCCTTTGCACCAAAGTGAGAAGAACTCCAAAAAGGTGCTGGTCAATGGTGTATCCGGATACAGATTAAGATTACAGATTAATTAAATTAAGTTAAGCACTGTCATTTTCCTATCAAGGCACAAAAACACACCATTGCTACATAGTTGTGTCACAGGCCCTATTTCTTTAAAGATTAAACGGATTAGATTAAAATTAATCCGCATTAAAGAAATAGCACCTCGGATTAAACGGATTAAAATTTAATCCAGCGAGTTAAACGAGTTAAACGGATTAAATTTAATCCTATTTCTTTAATGCACCTAGGATTAAAATTTTAATCTAATCCTGTTTCTTTATTCACACTTCGGATTAAAAAATCAACGAGTTAATTTTAATCCGACCTACTTAATCGCTGTTTCTTTAAAGATTAATTTTAATCCGTTTAATCCAACGCCTGTATTTTCAACTGGTTTTTAATCCCCGTGCAGCTACCCGGATTAAACGGATTAAAAGTTGGCGGATTAAAATTTTTAATCGCTGTTTCTTTAATGACGGATTAAACGGATTAAAATCAACTCGTTTAATCCGCGGATTAAAAATGGTCGGATTAAACGAGTTTATTTTAATCCGTTTAATCCTGCATTAAAGAAATAGCAGTTAAAATTTTAATCCGGCTGATTTTTAATCCGTTTAATCCGACCATTTTAATCTTTAAAGAAATAGGCCCACAGTTTTTACAAGGTGTCTTACTCTTCCTATTATAGACTACTGGCTCTATTTACTACATTGATTCACACAGTGTACAGTATAACTGTTGTACTATACTGTACTATACTGTAGTGTTGTTGTAATGTTTGTAGAAGTTAGAGGATGCCTCCGACTCCATTACAGCCGTTGCTGTGAGTAGTCATGAGATGCTCACTGGATCGGCTGACTGTCGAGTAAGGCGATACGATCTACGACAGGGGCAGCTCTATGAAGACTATGTGGCCGGTACGGTATGCATACTTTACAATAACAAGTTACAGAGTTATTACACTATGCGTACTTTGTCAGCAGGCGTTTCATTAAGTAGTGTCAAGAGTACATAATAACTAAGAGTGTAACGAGTGCCACACTGTTAGCTATTAGGCCGAGGACATGATATACACGATAACGGCCTCCCCCAACAGTGTTCCCCCCACGAAACAGACCCTGACCCTTGTCAACCAGACTCCCCCATAAATCATACCCTAGTGAAATCCACTAGGGTCTGTTTTTTGGGCAGGGACTCACCACAAGATCCAATTTGTGGGGAGTATGCCGTTGTCGTGCAGATGATGTCTCCGGTCTAATAGCTGAGAGTGTGGCGCTTGTCACACTCTCAGCTATTATGTTCTCTTGATAGTGTTAACGTTTGACAATATTTTTGTTGTTTTTGTGCTTTATTTTCAGCCTCAGTAACGTGTGTGAGCTTCTCCCGAGACGGACAGTGCGAAGTGGTCTCCTCTTTGGACTCTACTGTCCGACTGTTGGACAAGGATACTGGAGAACTGCTGGCAGAGTTAGTCTTAGCAGTTAGTTAGCCTAAAGAGCCTGCACGATGCTGTGAATTTAACTCAGTCTGTTTCTGGGAAGGAAGCCCCCTTCCCAAAGTTTTTGTTCCCATCTAGAAATGTGTAAATTATTTATTTTTAACTAGAAATGTACCTGCTCCCCTAATTTATATATATATACTTCAAATAAAGTTTGTATTCTGTGTTGTGCTGCAGCACTTTAAAATGCATAGTATGACCTATTGACCTATTGCTCTATCTATGTGTAGATTTGATGTTCACTGTGGAAGCAGAGTTAAGGTGCATGCATTCATAGTTCCTGTCGCAAGCGGACGCGCGTCGACGCGCGTATGGAAGCGTCTGCATGCGTTCGTGAGCATGAATTCCTTACAACTGATTTTAAACGGTTAAAACGGCATGTTACAATCTGATGCGTCGACGCACGTCTCAATGCGTTTGCGACTATGAATGCACCTTTAGTGTTATCAGTTTTGTCAAGAGTGTATAACTAACTAAGAGTGTGTCGTTATACCTTTGCTCTTTATAGTTCAGTATCTACATATAAAATGGTGATGGTGCCCTTTTTGATTTTGCAGCTACACCGGTCACATCAATAAGGAGTACAAGATTGACAGTGTTTTGGGTCATGACGATTCCTACGTCATCTCGGGTTCAGAGGATGGGCAGATTTTTCTCTGGGATCTGGTTGAGGTTTGATATATTTATTTTTATTTTCTTATTGTTTTTTTAGTTGCGCAGTTTCCTTTCATGTTAGTCCAACGCCTTCTGTTGTCTGCTTCGACGTTCTGCCAGGAGCTGTTGACTAAAGCTACAGACGCTACAGAATTCGTACCAGGCTAGAATTATTACCTCGTGTCCTAATTGAGAATGACATTGAGTTAATGAGTTTTGGCAAACTCTTTACTGTGCTTTAGTATGCTATTTTACTCCCTGATTTTTTGAGATTATTTTGAATGGATTTTGATTTGATGGGAACATTGTCTTACTGGTTTAGCGGATTTGTATTGTTCTTTTGTTTATTGTTAATTATTTATCTGTTGTTGCTGCTCCAGGGCTCTGTGCTACATAAATTGTGTCTGCCTGTGGGTGGTAAAGTGATACACTCTCTCTCGGCCCACCCTTCAGAACCAACACTCTTGACGGCGTCCCTTGGAAAGATTTATATGTGGACGGAATCTGCCAAGAATTGACGATTTCTGACTGTTGATAGCATTATTGAGATGTTTTTATACCGCCGGAGGCGGTATACTTGTAATGGGTTGATCCATCTGAATTCATATGATTTGCATGTAAATTGCTTGGCGCGGAGGATTTCCGTCCTATCTTCAACACATGTCCCTGTTACGCAGGTTTTTTTGCCCAACAATTTTTCTTAGATTTTGCAATTTTTAAAGCATCATTACAGTCGATTTAGTTCATTTTCAATGCCCTGTAAATTGTTTTGCAAACGATCACTCTCTGCCTTTTCTCATACTACCGAAAATCGGGCGTTATTTGCCTGTCACTTGATTAGGGTTTAACAGATCAATAAATGGCTAAAACTGTTGTTACAATTTTCGTGTGCTAAGACTGAGTTTGAGCTTGCTCTGTATTTATTTCATTAGTGCTTGCTTTGCTTTAGAATTTAGATCAAATACATTGTTTAAAATAAACATATATAGATAAATGATAATTTTCTATCTCACAGTTTACTCAATAAAAACGTTGTAGTCAGAGTAGTGTAGTGGTTAGGGTGTCCGCTTGGCGCTGGTCCGGACACAGATCGAATCCTTCTTCCAGTAGAATTTTGTTTCACAAATGGCAATAAAATACTCCCATTCTTTTGTCTCAGAGACGGCAAATGTCGGGGAGTTGAAACTTTAGTCAAAAGCTAACGTCACCGTACACTATGATCATACTATGAACAGTGTGATGAAAACAAACAAAACGTTGAACACATAAATTCCAAACTCTACGGCGGTATTATTCCCCTTTTAAGGGGTAACTTGTCATGTTTTGTTATGTTTTTATGTCAAAATAATTTGTACAGGTCTTGTAAAGTAAAGCTGGAGGTTAGTTTGTAGTAAAATAAAAAACAACGGGACAGGCACTTTACTGTGGGCTTTGGTAGTGGTGACGTCAGCAGCCATTTCAGGTTTGATCGGCTGACTTGCTGACTTCGCCACCAAATCTGCCAGTCCATTGCATTTCAACCTTGCATGGTTGGGTGGGTACCCACTGGAACTGTATAAGGTTCCTTTTGTTCTTGGTGACCTTCCAGATAGTCCAATTAGCAGTATTCTATTCCAGGGGTCCTGATTTTAGATGTTTAGCTATATAGTGATGTTTCTGGCACTAAAACTGTAACTTAAACTGAAACTATCTTGGGAGGAGACTTGAAACTAATAACATTGAAACTGAAATTATTTAAGGCAGCCAACTGAAACTGAAACTGAAACGGGTTGAGTGCAGGCAGACCTGAAACTCAGACTGAAACTAGTCAATATTCTTTTAAGTATTTACAATTCTATGATTTCACCTTCGCTTACTATCTTATCTACTGTGTGTTTTTTATCCACAGTTATCAAAATAATGCCCTATGCTCATCATGGGCTTCTGTACCTGGCTGGTTTTTGTATAGGGGGTGCGGGGGGTAACGGTTTGTTTTTCAAGCAATCTGTTTTAAAGTATTAATTCGGAAGTAGTTTCCCAAAAATAGCCCTTACCGTTCTGAGGCAAGACTTTAGTTGAATTTTGCCCCCTCCTTTTGTTTAATTTAGTTCAATTGTTGCCAGCAAATTTTCTTGATCGCCCCCTTCGGTTGAATGCATTTCAGTCTTTGATGGATCTTTAATATGCAAATTAGGTGCTTCCTATTCCTTTACTTTCCATTCAACGTCCAGCGTTAATTGAACCGGTGAAGCGCTACGGCTTTAGGGAAGTGCAGTTGAAGTTCTGCATATATAATGATTTCGGACAATGTCACCATAGCATGCGAAAAATTTGTATATGAGGTTGAGTCGACTACTGTACATATTAAATCAATGCGCTTATCGGTTAACAAGTGAATAAGCTGTTCTATTCAAATTGTGCTGGAGGATCAAGATTTTGGGCGACGCCATTTCCAGTAAATTTCTGAACGTCTAAGTCAAGTGCTGTAATTATCTGATAGCAACGTAAATTTGTAAAATGGAGCAGAAATACCTGACCTGAAGTACTACTCGTTATTACATTTCTATTTGCGTGGAAAGTCCATCAATTCAGTATGATACTGCTGCAATATATTTAAAGTATCACTCTTTCTGTCTATAAGCTCTGGTAAAGTAGCATTTTCGACGGCGGGATCCTACCCCTTTGAGGGGTCTGCTTGTTTTAATTTGCGATGTCTCCGGAAATTCTTTTTCGCAGTAAAACACGTTTTAATTAACGTTCCAAAGTTAGAAGACACACTCAAAAATTGGTACAGACAAAATGTGTATACATTAGAAGCCCAAATACATGTCTAAATTGACAAATTTTTGTGGGCCCAGATCTACTATTAGCAAACTTTTTGTGGGAACAGATCTACTATGAGCAAAAGCGAATAGGATAGGCAAATGATCAGACAGCAGGATACCGGGAGCTTGAATGAGTGGACAACAGTTAGATCCGGTGCAGTTCCTTGCTCTTGGGCAGTGACCTGTTGTGAGAGCCATCGTGCAGCACAGTCATGCCTTCTTCCACGAACCACTCATCTCCAGGATATCCCGCAATTCATCACCTGGCCTGTCAGGTTCCCAGGTAGGGGAATGTCCATTAAAATCCCCACCGATGATTACATTGGGGCCAATCGGGATGTAGGAAGGATTGAAGCGTTATGTCGGGGCCTCCGCTCCGCCACCTGACGTTGTATTGGCATTAACCACTGTAACGTCCCCTTTCTTCAAGTGGAGTTTAACTCCTGGAATTACGCACCCGTTATCATCCGGACTGTCAGAGGGGTCCGGACTCCTGGTATATTTTATGCTTTTCCTTATCAGTGTAAGTACTCCATCCTTCGGTTCTCCCATTCGGCTCTAGATATGCCATATGCTCTGAGACTGCGCTGTCCTGAGCATTTGACACGAACCCATCCATTGCGGGCTTCACAGCGGACGCCGTTACTTTTGGCGTTGCCACCGCATAGGGAACATGGCCACCATGATCCCCGGCCACGCTAGCCAATAATGAATGAAACGCCAGTAGGCTGGATTACCGGCGTCTCCACTCAAAACCCTGGCTTTTCCAGGGTGAGTGGGCGAACCTCCTGGGTCCCTTTGGGGACATCCGCCTGTGAGGCCTTCGTTCAGAACCTCCAACCAGGAGCCAGATTTTAGGGTAAATTTTGCAAACTTTTTCATAAAAATTCTAAGTTTTTGGCTTAAAGTGTTTATTATTGCGACATCTTTTTAACGGTTTTATGGACTTTCTGACTCAGTATTGACCTTATTGTGCACTTGGAAACATGTTGGCAATCAAGTTTTCGAGTTTAAAACCCATAAATAATGTTAAAATTACTTCGTGGTTGGCTGTTTTTTGGCATTAGCAATGGCCGGAAATGGGATTGAATCTTCATCCCGAGACCCGAAACAGGCCCGGATGACAACACTACATATTGACTGTTGATGACCAAGTTCATTTTAATGGATAATCAAGGATTAGTTCTTCTAGCTTTGCATATTTCGTAATAATATGCGCCTATTTTTATACCATTCGTTTATTTATTAGTGTCCTTTTGCCATCCACGGCTCTTCAAATGTCACACCTTGTCTTTGTTATTGGATAATGTCAAAAATAGTGGAATTTGATCGGCTAAGCATAAAAGCACATCTCAAAATTATGAACTCAGCTCAACATTTAAATAGCACACTTGAAAGCACAAATGCGCAAAGCACAAGCACAAAGCGCTATGCTTTTCCAAAAATTATGAACCGAAAAGCACAAGCACCAAAGCACAAAGCACAAAAGCACACGAAGTATGAACCGGGCTTTGCGTGGTTGCTTACGGGTTTTCAGTATACCTATTTCTGATTTTCTAGTTTTGAATGATATGTGAAGTTGCTTGGATAGGTGCCTAAAATATAACCAGGTTCTTCACCTTCTTGTTAGGGTTTTTTTCAACATTCCTCCAGGAAAAAGTTGTGGCTGTAGTCAATAAAATAGGAAAATATAGAAGTACTTACTACAACACTGTGGCTGTAATAAAATTCTAGTTTTGCTGAATTAACTCGGATCCATTTTTGATAATGGTCATTTTGAGTCACAGTTGAGCTCACATAAACATAAATCTGAAGTTTTGCTACAATCAACTGAATTGAATTTAGGAGTTTTTGAATCCAGTAAGTTCAAGAATTCTAAATCCCACAAATATGCAGACGATGCTATATAGCAGCAGATACCGCAGTAAGCTAGACCAGTCAAAAAGCTGCAAAATACTGTCCTGAACTGGAATGGGTCTAAGGCTTTTGGACGTGGACAATAAAGTCTGACCAACTTGTAAATCTGCCAATTCTTTGGTCAGAGCAAAATCAATTAATTCAGTTCTGCAGTTGTCTAAAATCAAATGATCGTATCGGAAATAGAATTTTGACGAAGACTCAGCTACATTCAGAGTCGGCCAGTTTTGACTGGACAAAAGTTGACCTTTTGAGTAGGACATTTTAGTTTCGTTTTCCAATCGCGATGACAATCTTTGAACTAGATCCCCCTTGGCAGAACGGAACATATAGAAAAGTTGGGACGGCGATTCTAGTGTCGGGTTGACTTTACATTCCTGAAATCGCTCAAGTCGATAACCAACAAAATAGACAGCGAAAGAAGGTAGCTTATACGAGGGATTCTCGGTCACTTGAAAACGTTGAAGCGACTGAAGACAACCCGCCAAGACTTTGGCACCAACCCTTTTTTCAGGATCAGAAAGATTGCAAATCACGTCTAACCAAAGATCGGTCAAACAGTCACCGTATCGGGTGACGAATTGTGACAAACTGGAAGTTGACGTTTTGGACAGCACAGTGCCCAGATGAATCTTGCGATTCTGAATCAGTGGCCACCGATTCACATCAGTTGACATTTCAGGACAACATTCGAGTAAATTATCGACATAAGCACTATGATTATTGCCAGTCGATAATCGACTTAGGTCAAGTCTTTGCGACTCATCCGAATAGAAGGTGGTGATTTTAAAGGATTCCAATAAGGGTAGCTTTAATAGATAAGCTTCATTGCTTTCTCCACTGTTATCAACTTCAAAGTGAACTGCGTTCAGGGCCAAGTCCAGATGCCTCAGATTTGGGTACAGAATGGACAGAACGGTATAGAATTTATCGGGTATTTTCCGAGCAAATACCGACAATTTCAAACTTTCAACTCCGGAAATTGTCTGATTTCGTCGCGCTAATTCTAACTGCTGACTGCCTCCGCTCCAAATCACAGGATTTATGGCCAGTTTACGTAGAGAGGGAGTAATCGAGGCCAAATCGATCAACCACGGTTTCCAGTTAGAGGATAAATCGGACCGATGGAACGAAGCCAGAGAGACGGTGCCATATTCCAGGTATAGTTCGGCTAAACACGGATTTCTGACGGCGATGCTATGAATCAGCGTAAAATCAGGAATCCCCAATTTAGCCGTCAGGTGAAACCGCCGAAGTTCCCCACCACTAGCCAAACAAGCGCAGTCTATACGTTTTTCTTTTGTGGTAAGTCTGAGGTCCTTTAGGCGAGGAAAAATTTCCAACCCGCAGGGCGACCATCCAATTCTAACGTCTTCAACCGATAATTTTTCAATGTTACAATCGGGTTTGCCCTGCAGAGCCTCCTGGACCCAGGGACTGAAGCGAGCGGTTTTTAGATCCAGTGACCGAATACTGGAAGGTAGTTCAGTCCAGAACAACTCTTCTTCCCTTCCAACATCAGCGAAGGAACAGTCGACGCGTTCAAGTCCAGAAGAATTCAGAATTGACCACAATTCGGAAACTCTGTCATCTATGGTACGATGCCTAAAATCCAAGGACAAAGTCTTGAGCTCAGAACAACACTCCTTGATCGTGTCGCACAGGTCTGATATGAAAGTCGTGTCCACTACAAGCTGAGTCTGAGACCTTTCAGTCAATCGCAGTTCAACTAAATGATGCAGTTTATTTGAAGCAAGGATACGGCAAAATTCGTGAGGTTGCTCGTTTTCGACGAGACCCACGGATGCTGGTAGTGTTAGCGTGAGAGTATGCAAATTAGGCAACCATTGACTGATCAATTGCATAGAATCTGTGCTGATTGGCGATGTCAGATGAAGTTTTGATAGATTCAGGAATTTTGTCTTCGCCGATGCCATGAGTTGATCGGTTGTGATCAGACCAGAGTAGGTCTCTTCCAATCCAATCATCAATTCATCCACCTCAGAATAGGATTGGTGGATCACTTCATTCAAATCTCTACAAAGCGATCCTTCCAGGCAAACTCGATCTCGCCAAGGAATGCAGGAAAAGATTTTCACAAGGATTTCCCTTGGGAGCTGTTGAAATTCCATTTAGCGTTTCGGAATCTAAAAGCAAAAGCTACAGATGTGTTTGAGCAAGGCTGAAGTTGGCTCACATTGCATTCTTCATTTATGTGTATATGTCGTAGTAATTTCTGTATTCAGTAAATACTGTATTTTCTAGTAAATTCTGTATTTTAGTTTAAACGCCTTTCTCTTTGTGTGTGGCTAGGAAAACAAAGGACATATTTAAAGTCAAAAGATAGGTTATGCATAGTAACAATATGTACAAAGGGGGTGGGTGCATGAAGATATAGTTTAGAAGTTTAAAACAATATTTACAAAATTAAAAAATTATTTTAATTTTAACACAGCTTTTAAAACCAGTTGATAAGTGACCTTTCAGTTCAGCCTAATTAAATTTGGGGGAATCGTCACACAGCCGTACAAAGGGGGTGCATGAAGATAAACTTCAGAAGTTTAAAACAGTTTACAAAATTAAAACATAGTTTAATGTTAATCCAATTAACACATTAAAGCACTTTTGCTATCGTGTTAAATTAAAGATACACTATAAATTTACTTAAAGTATTAGACATGCTATTTGTGTATTTTTTAAATTAGGAAAAGCAAGTTTAAGTTAAGTAACTAATAAATTTTTAATTAATTGTAATACATTATGAATATATTATAATACATTTGTGTATTTGTTTTGATTTTAAAAGCTGTGTCAAAATTAAAATAATTTTTTTAATTTTGTAAATAAAATTTTGTAAATAAAAGTTTTTAAACTTCTAAACTATATCATCATGTTCCCCCTTTGTACATTTCTATTCCAATACTTCTACAGCAATGTTAACTATAAAAAGCATAGCCTTATTTTAGCTTAGTTTCAATCTGAAATTATAAATTTTGCCTGCAAACTCTTTCATATCTTTAAATCAAAACATATTTTGCTTATTACGAAATTAAAGAAAATTTTTTAATTTAAATAAGTGCAAATGAAATTTATTATTAACATTTTATAAAAACTTTACCGAAATAAAAACAACAAACAATAAACTCACTAACAAATACTTCACATTTTATAACTGTTGCCCCCTCTTTCATCATTACAGTTAAAACCTTTCCTAATATTTAAGTCAAAGGTCAAGTACCCAATCAGAACAATAGTGTGGCGAAGTGTCTCACTATCTAAAAACGTCTAATTGCAATTAGACTGAAAATTTTCAGTCTAACAGCATTTAGTTCAGTCTCATGCTAGTAGACTAGCCCAATTGCAATTAGACTGAAATTCTCCGTCTAATTGCAATTAGACGGAAAATGCTTTTAGACTGCGACATATACCTGTACTTCCGGACAACCTTCAAAAATCGATTTGGCTCAAACTTTCAGCACTTGTAGCAACCCGGAGTAAAAGGAAAACCTCCGAATACTAGAGCTCAACTCCGTATATTTAGCGAGTTAGAGCATAATTAGTGATTTTCCACTCTGTCACTGACGTCGCCGTGCGACTTCACCAATTAAAATTGTGTGTAGGCCGACAGAGTAAAGTCAGACAGGTCAAACTTTAATAACAGGCGCCAGGTATGGGCCACCTATCCCTGTAAGTTTGAGCTTTCTAGCAATCATATTCGGTAGTTTGCACCGATCAGAACTTCGATTAAGCCTCCATTATCAGTAAGCGCATTTCCACATTTTTTGACCTAGAAACCTTATTATGCCTTAGTACCACGCATTTTAATAAATGTTATTCATCTATACGCAGCCATTGTCCATGGAAAAAATGAGCGAAATCACAGACCCACATTTGAGATATGGCCATTCAAAGTTCGAAAAATCGTCGATTTTCAGCCAAAACAGCGATTTAGCCCATCGTAGTAAGCTGAAGGAAACAGCTATTGGCGTAATATTTTCCAGACATAAACTAGGTGTCACGGCCAACGTTTTGGGTCAGTTTCAGCCAAATCTGAGGAATTTTTTCCGATCTTAGGACCGGTGCTGGCGGGGTTAAAAAATTAAATTTTTTCAAAGTGTGACTACTTGTTTCTAATTTTTCAAAACTTAAAGTACATGCGTTTAGAAATTAATTATCTTCGAATATGTAGAAAATGGTGTCCGTTCAAAACGTCTACGTTCATAACGTCTACCGACGAAACGTCTACTCACAAAACGACTAATTTTTCAAAAAATTGTGTCACAGATTCAAAACGTCTAAAAATCATTTTTAAAGAAAGCAAATCAGGTTTAATGTGATTTTAAAGTAAATGTAGTTTAAAATCACATTAACTTGAACTCTAGGTATGTCTAGTTTATTGTTTCATGTTAAATTTGGTTTAGTTTTTTAAATATTTCTGAAAAGCCAGGGTATGCAAATGACTAGAAACATTTATAAAATTTACAATTTACATACACTTTTCAATTCTAGAAATTTTAGAACTTATGCTTAAAATTAATGAGTAATCAGCAAATCAGAGAAATCTGTTACACCATCTTACTGATTACAGTCAGCAATCAGTATTCAGTAAGTAATCAGTGAATAGTCAATGACTAGTCGAATACTGAAGCTAATGCAGAAAATAAGAAGTATATTTGGGACAATGCCAGAACTTCAAATTCAAGATTTGGCAAGACCCTGCCACCCATACCCAAAGCGGCCTATAGGAAAACTGACCCACACCCATACAAAATAAGTAAAAATAATCACCAAAATTTGGGAAAGTTTAGACGTTTTATGAACGTGTGACACTATTTTAGAAAAATTAGACGTTTTGTCAGTCGACGTTTCGTCGTTAGATGCTTATTGCTTCGTCGGTATACGTTATGAATGTGAGACGTTTTGACTTTAGACGTTTTGATAAACCGTAGAAAATAAAAAGTTTTCATGACAGAAAATTCACAGTTGTTTTTCGAAATTAACAAAGCTGGATATGTATTTTTGTTTGTATATAAAATATATATTATGTAACAAATACGTACATAACTTACCAGTATATCATCGTAAGTTAATTACAGATTGCCTGAGATGACAAAGAAGGATGACGGCGCCTCGCTAAGACTGCCAGATATTAGAAATGACTTACTAATGCAGTCTAAGACATGCCACCTTTTATTAAGACTGTTGGTTTTGCAAAAAAATGATTGCATTTTATTGACATTGACACAAAGAAAGCTTAAGCAACACTGCAATCATTACATAATCACCACAATCAAACTACCCAAAGAATTAGTGTCAACAGAACGAGAACGCTCAGCCAGCTGGTTAAGCATTATCTGATTGCACAAACAAGAATATCTAGACTGTTTGCTTTGACTCAGCCGTTGAGTGTTTTTTCAGAAAATATAATACTACCAAGTAAGGTAAGAAAACCAGGATACGAAAACCATTTACTTACCTATGGACTGTTTCACGGGTGTGGATGGAGACAACGAGATTCTACTAAAATTCAAACATACATACATGGGCAATGAATGAAAGTCTGGTCTGTACAGCTGTAGAAAAATTCTGGCGGGGTCTACCAGCTTCTGGATTAGCTGTTTTCACCACTTGCTGTAAAAGTTACACCAAGTAGGGTTACTGGATTTGATGAAAGCTCCGCTGGGTTGAACTGGCCATAGAAAACCTTTTAAGCGTAGTTATTAAGAAGACCAAATATTTGCATTAGCTCCAGAGCAGGGTTTTTTGAAAATCGGACATGCCTTATGTTTGCGTATTTTTGAATTCCAGTCCGCATTTTTATTAAGCGGGTTTATTGCATGCATGCATGCATGCAAATGCATGTAGGTTGTGGAAATTCTCGAACGCCTCCTGTATCTTTAACATCTGGGCTGGTATTTGTATTTTTGAGTCAACCAAAAACAATATAAGCAGCAGTGTCAACTTTCGGGAAAATTGTATCGAAATATGTTATTGAAAATTCATTGAATTTTATGATATAAATCTTCTGAAATTAATAAGCAATACGCTCTGGCGTTATCTGTAAGTCAAATATTCCGCAATCATTTATCGATCAGTAAACTTTCACAGACAAAATGCAGTAATAACTAACTTGCAAAATAGCATAAATTACATTAGCATTCACAGATGAATAATACTGATTAGACAGTCGTAAATAACGATTAGTTAGTTAATTAGAGGACTGATCTTGGCCCAATTTTAGTTTTGAATCTAGTTTTGTGAAAACCTGGTATTGCGAATGATTAGAATAACCTTTACAACAGAAGTTGAAAAGGTGTAGTGGTTAAGGTGGCGCTTACATTATCGGGATTATAGATGTAAAATTTGGACCGATTGCTCAATTTTAAGGAAATCCCAACTGAAGGTACTTTGGTTGGCGGGGAATGTTTTGACAAAAGTTCAGCAACAGAGACCACGTGCTTGACTAGCTACCCTTGTGGCTTAGAAAGCGAAATGCTACGAAAGCTTCTTTTGAGAAATATGAATACACTAGGTGAAAGAGCATAACAAGAGCTTTACAACGATATGCATTTCTCTTCTGTACGTGGTTTCTATCAAAAGCTACAGGCAGTTGAATATATTGCAAATTTACGTTGACTACTCCCGTTGCGTATGGCAAAGTAAAAACTAATCGTTCGAAAATGAATTCTACTGGATATTTCAGGATGCTTCTGTGTTAGATACTTTTGTTTATTATTTTGTGAATTACATTGCGCAACTTATTAAAATTATAATATATGAGCAAAACACAAGCTATTATTACTAAATTCCAAATTAGTTTTCTCATAAATGTTTCAACCAAAGTTGCTCAAAATTTGCATTACGTAAATTTGAGAGGTAGGCAGGGGCAATTTTTTTGTTTTTGTTTAAATCATATATTCCGTTAAATATTGATTTTCAAAGTGCTTGAACATGAATAAATTGTCAAAATTGCGCAAATCGCGAAACTAAAAAATGCCCCTGCGTTAAGTTTATTTATACATTTGTGCATTTGAGCTAATTTCATTCAGCCGCTAATGAATGACACCGTTTTGAAAATTTAAAATTATCCCTTCTGTGTAGGTGGCAAGCCATGCACTGGATTCTTCAAATTATACATATTGCTAGTACTTAACACCAGCTACCACTGTTGAAACTTTGAAATAGATTGATTGAAAAATGTACTCAGGAGAACCGTTCCCGGTAATGCAAGCGCCCCCTTAAGGCATTCGGCTGGCACCGCAATAACCCGGTTCGATTAAGTTTTTAAGCGCGCTGAGCATCCCGTTTGCAAAGGGGTCTCAAATCCAGCCAATCAAAATTCACTAGGCATCTCTCTCAGCCTTCACTTTAAAAACTAGTCAGTCTTATCTTTCAGAGTCCTAGCGTGCGGTTGCGTTTACTATTCTCTTCCTTGCCCCTTTTATTAGCTGTGTTGCTATTTCGAGAAGTGGATTTCCTAGCCGGATATTTGTAAGTTGATGTGTTTTTATTTCATTTATTAGACTCCGAGGCGACCTTGTGAGTCGAACCAAAATCTATTAGTGGTTTATATTTGTGTTTCGTTTTATTCTATTTAATAATTAATAGTGTGCTTTGGTTTCAGGGAAAGTTTTCAAATGTTATGTCTTATTTTATTGTCAGCCGCGACGGCTTAGGAACTTATTTTTGAAATATTATTAGAAGTGGGTTTAAATATTTGGGGGTCTAATCTGTGTTGAGTCGCTTGGTTTATATCTGTGAATGTCAATATTTATGTCCTGTTCTATTTTAAATTGCCCCTAACTTTATTATTGTTTGAACTTACCTATTTTGTATTTTTGATATGAATGGCTCCCTGTCAAAATTTGCTATGCTGTTTTGTAATTTCTCGGGAGTCGCTCCCTTTCTTGCTTTTGTCAATATTAAATGCGGTCTCAGTTACTGAGTCGTTAGGGTGTTCTTAGTTTAGGTTTTATTAGAATTGTATAGTCGGTAGGTAGGGTTCTGAGTTATTCCAGTCTTAGGTAGGTTAATTATTCACTGAGCGTGTATTTAATTTATTCAAAGTTCTTTCTATAGTTGATAGTTAGGCAGTTACTCGTCCCTTTAGTCCGCTTTATTGAGTCGTCAGTTAGGTCTAATTATTCTTGGCGAGATCCTGCCCAGGTCGACTGGAACATAAGTCTCCTCCAGGTTCGTCGTTTCCATACGCGCACAGTTTCCACCCGTAAAGTTTGGTTGCCTATACCCTTCCAACTTTACACTTCTACACTCACACCAGCCGTATATTTGTTTCCCTAGCTCTACGTGACAGTTGCTTAACTGTAAGTCTGCACCTGCAAATTCATTACAGAACAGAAGGACCGCATGGATCACTATATACATATAATTCTGATTATATACCTCAAGTATATAATCCTTTATAATGACCCTTTCACAGAAATGGGAGATAAAAAAACTGACCCGATTTTAGCACCGTTGTACCATTGGCAAGTTTTGGGACAAAAATTGTTATACATTTACTGAGTGACCTAGCCAACTGCTTGTATCACAAATAAAATAAGCCTTCAGATCAGACCACAACTTTGCAATTTTGAAGCTAATTATTGCATTCTAAGTTTTGCTTTGCACTGTATTTGCTTCACTAACATCGCCACTTTTACGAATATTTATTCCGGCTACCCCTCAGCGTAGCCGGCTACTTATACATTACTCTGTGTGGAATTATTTCTGCCCACGTGCAAAAGCTACAGAGATTTGAACGGGCCTAGTGTTGAATATACAGGGGGGTTTACTACAGTGCTGGCATGTATGTATATGCATAAAAGTTAAGTTCAACAGCCAGAAATATTTGAATTTAGTCATGCTGATTCACTTCATTTCACTCACGTATATGCAAATTAGGTAATCAGCTGAATTTCAGCAGCATTTCAATATTGCGAAATCGGTCCCTCAACCAAGAAGTAAACGTCTGACACTGGTTTTCTCATTTCCGTTAAAGTCGTGGAAAATTTTCAACTGAATTTTCCCAACTTGAAAGACTGAAGTTGGTTTTGGGTTAGTCAGGTATACAGAACTCCAGATTCATAAAATAACCTATACCATGGATGATGAGACAGTAAACTGAAGCTGTTAAGGCAGATCTCACAGCCAGACCATAGATATCTTTGCTGTGTAGCCGGCAATACCTTTCTGAAAAGTTCGACTCCAACACTGCCAATAAATATTTTGCATATAACTTTAGCTTGTTAGCTTCTTTATTATTAACGAAGATACAATACAATATGTGCATAACTTTCAAGGCAAGTAGTACGTATATAACAAACTTAGTTCACGGAACTATGTACATACTCGCCAGCGCAAATTTCAGAACCTAATGATTTTCAGTTATAATTAGTGATGTGCGCTGAGACATTTGCCCGCTCCGGAGCTCCGACTGTTAGTGAAGGCAAAACTGCAAAAATTTCGGTTTAAGCTAAAAAGATGTTTAGTCAATAAAAAGCATGCCTACTTGCTGTACTGTATACTTTTATGATAAAATAAAAATACAATAAAAGTTTTACCGTTTAACTGTTTATTTTCAGATGCTGATTTCATTGCTACATACGAATTACTTGTTCGCTGTATTTTTGATTTGAAATAAGTTCAGCTTTCAACAATATGTCACAGAATTTTTGGGTTACGTAATTGATTGTGCATACTGCTGTGTTTACATACGTAAAAGCCCATGTTAGTTTACACTGCAGTTTACTTTAATGTTTCACTTTTTCCAAGATTTCGCAAATTTAGATATTATATTCCGCATGAAATACTGAATATTTCTTGTAGGAATTTCATCAAATGTATATACCTATACCAAACTTTTCAAATTCATGCATAAAATATTGCAAATCTGACGGGTGTGGACCAGATTTCATTTACCCACTACGTAGTTAACTTATCGTGAGGATGTATAATACCTAACTGAAATATATAAAATTTCAGCTAACAGAATTTTGATCAGAAAGATAGAAAAGAAAAAAGTAAAGGAAACAGCTGCAGTTTTTCAAAGTTTACGTACATGGAATAGATTTAACGGAAATGTAATATTTAATGGAACAATTACCAAGTGCGAAATTTAAAACGTTTTACGGAATGAATTCCTAAATATTAGAGATGTATTTAATTTTTCTTTCATTTGGAACATGGACAAGTTTAAATTGTCTCCAGAGAAAAGTAACGTCTTGAGAAGTATATTATAAGAACGCAGCCTTGGGAAAATTGAAACATTTTTAAGGAGTACGACAACTATGTAAAATTCAATACAGTCTTACGTGCTGTAAGGAGAAATCGTGGAGTTCAGAGAAAGATCATACTTTCAAAATTTTCTTAGCACCTTCAAAGCTTGCACAAGGCTGCTCCGGATACCCGGAGCTCCGGAGCAGAAGCCCGCTCCGGAGCACCGAAAATCGGAGCTCCGCTCCGGAGCTCCGTCGGAGCGGAGCTCCGGCGCACATCACTAGTTATAATAAAACTTTAGAAATCGGCAATCCGCCGGACATAGGTGCTTGCTTGGCGTAATAATCACAATTGCAAAGTTTTTACTAGTAGTCTCGGAGAAATCGATGTTCAAAACAAAATAATCGCAGTTTTGCTAAAATGGGTTTGCCGCGAATTCTCTAGCTTAAAGCGACGAACTCCAGCGAATAGGCATGGATAAAATGTCCAATTGGACGATGCATCGATTGAGCATAAATAGGTCAAAATTGTCTGTAAGATTTGGCAGTGATTTTGAAAAAACCTGATTTCTTCGAAAATGGCCAAATTTTGACCCCAAAAATCGTTTTTGGCTTATATACTGCCTTAACCGCTAGAGATAGCTCAAAGGTTGTAAAAGCGAAAATGTAAATTTTGGTGCCCTCTTTCCAGCCATAACTACCAATCCGGTGAATCGGCTACTGAGATAATAATGGCAAAAACCAAAACTTTCTTATCTTTGCACCAAAAATGCGGGACTGGTCCCAGAATGTTAAAGACCACAAAAATAACATATATGAAAAGTTTCATCCACTTTCATAACAAATTGGAGCCTGTAAGGTCAAATTTACTCAAAGCGATACCAGCACCTTAAATTTAACTAGATTCTGCTCAATGAAAGAGCGAAAAGCTTGAGCGGAGCTGGCAACGCTAAACCAGATAATTTTAACTCTATTCCACTCTACTCTACTCTCTCGTGGAAAACCTATTTACCACTAGTACAGATATGGGGCAGTGTGGAACTAATTGCGAAAAGTTTGGATTAGATTAGATCTGTAGTGTAAACTAAGTACTGAATTGGTCTAACCATTGAATCGAACGGCTCGAACAGCGCCCTGTTTACAATCGATCGTCTCCGAAAGTTCCACGGGCAGTCGTTTGGAGTCCGACATTCTTCATTAACAATCTAAACATACAGTAAACTTTAGTTAGCACTACTAATTTGCATACAGCCAATAAGGGACAGTATCCATCTCGGTCTCAGCTTTCTCGCCCAAAAGTATCGATTTGGTAGGTCCGTCTACCACAAAGAACTTTCTGGAAAAATTCAGCGCAAACAGTTCAGTCTTTTAGGTGAGTGGAAAATGAAGATTTTGCCGATGCCTGTCAAATAGTTTCGCAATTGCAACATATTTGGTGCTTACAAAAATTGAGCCAGTGTTGTGTTCTAAACCTCTAAGCAGGCACAGAATTCGCACACACACACACACACATACGCACACTGCTTGTGTTTCGAGCCTTAACACACAAGCGAGTGAAAGTGCCCCCGTTTCGATGAGGTGCTGATTAGCGGTGTGGGAGGTCACTAGGATCTGATTTTCGGGGTGTCAGCTCTTAGAGCAGAGCATTGTTTTGGCTCTGATAGATAACTAAGAACATGCCTAGGGGCTTGCTCTTGCTAGTACCTACCCAGACCGGTCGTCAACGTCAACCAGCCATTTTATAGCTTAATCTGTTCAAGGGCGGAAGTCTTTTTAAAAGCTAACTGTAGCAATACATGATTTTCGCCAAATTACCACGTAGAATGAGTCGTCTGCAAGCACTTCAACTACATGCATCAACAACCTATTAGAGTAGATAGTTCTGTCCATCATCGGGTTAAAAACTTATTTACGACGAGAGACCCCCGCATAAAATTTGTTATTTGAAAATCTCCAGCAAATAATAGCCAACTATCCATTAGTTGAAAATTAGACGAAAAAGCAAAAACATCAGCAACTAAAACCAAGTAAGGTCGTTGGGCAGATGTCCCCAAGCACCCGAAACTAAATCTGAGTTTAGCTTTCCGGCGTCGGCGATTTTTGTAATTTCCTCAATTTTATGAAACAAGCTAAAAAATGTGGACAAGCCTCCTCAGGACCCGACCCTATGTTAATTCCTCAACTCAACCTCAGCGATACTGCCTAGAATCTGCGGAAAATACATAAACTTTTTCCAAAAAGACAGTAGCGAAACCAGAAAAACTACACCGTTTATTCAAATAAATAACTTCATTTTACACTGCTGTATATACAGAATCACAACACTAATCACAGACAAATAAGTCAAAGTGACACAACAATTATTCATGCAAAAATTGTCGATACAAAGCAATCAATTCTGTCTGTTTTTCTGGCAGGGATTCTTTCCCAATCAGCGTCATCAATATGTCAGCATTCTGACACTGTCGCAGAAACTGTAGACCTCTGAAATAAACACAAGGATTTGCAACAAACCATGAGCACGACATCCTACTAAAATGAGATACCAAAAACACCAAGCATTAAAAATGTGTGCTCTGTAGAAAAGTATTGGAGCAAAGTCCTCAGTCACACATAGAAGAAAGTAACTACAGCTCACTTTAAAGCAAGAGCCGACATTTGGACTGTAGTACCCAGAAATTATTCGATTGATTCCACGCAAACAAAACTATTACAGATCAAAGATGATACTAATTCCACACTCAATAAGCTAGTATGCACATAGAAATATTCCTCCACTAATTATTTATTGGCTTATTAATTAAAAAGACTGCACGATTTTACTATCATGCTTGCCTTCTTGTTTTCATTGCGTAACGGTGCTCCGACCAGAATACACGAATGCTCCCCCGATTAGTAGGAGAAGAAAGGGGAGGGTTGCCAAAAGAGGTTACCGTTTGGCCGGGGGGGGGGCAGACCGGTCCAAAGAGTTTCAGGAAGAAAAGGATAGGGTGGAAAAAAGATACACCGAAAAATGAATCCGGTGCGTGAAATAAAATCGCACAAAGAAATCCGGCACTCACCCATGCAGAGCGTAGTGATCATTCTCTGCCACAGTCATGAATCGTTTCAGTACATTCAAATCCTGAACTACCTAAAAAAAGGCAATATTATTTACAGAAACTGCTGCCAATACACAAAACGCTGTAAACGCTGCCTTAACTACGTATATGTTGCCTAATTTGCATATTGCAACCGTTGCACGAGATGTGCCATGTCTTACCTTCAACTTGAAAGCCATGATGAGATGCTTGGCCACAGTATGGAGGCCAGACTCCGCACTCCGCACCAACACTTCGGCCCATTTCTCACTGAACGGGTTGGAGGCTGAAATGTGAATGGACAGAGAAATGAAATCAAAGGATGTTGACGGTTTATCACAACATGATAACCAACCACAGGGATTCTAATATCAGTGGAAAAAGTGAAACAGAAATCAAAATTCTCAAATTCAAAATTGAGCGCCCCTTTTTGGAGATTCATACAAAATTTTTCCTGAATCAAAAACTCGCTCAAAAGACCAAGTATTCAAAACTTCTCCGGCTGGGACGGGCCGAAAATTGTTTTACTAGATTTACGGCCTTTTTAGCACTATAAATCTGCTGAGTTTGGCACTAATAGGCAACTATATCCTTTTCAGCAGACACTACACAAATAGGGCACCATTTAGCATATTCTTCAGAAAATTTGGACCCAGCCCAAAAAATTTTCTTGCCCCAGAAAAATCATCCACCCTAAAGTTGGACACGTATAGGACTCAAAACAAACCTGTTTCCGACAGGGTAATCTCCTTGCTGGGGCTGAAATTGAGATAAAGCAAGGGGGATGACTGCTGGTCCATTGTAGTTTTTCTATCCGACGGTAGGAGTCTACCATTGGTGAGATCGGTCCCACCACTATCCTCAGCCAAAGTACTACTCTCACTCTGTGTGCTGCTTTTCAGCAACGAGCCAACACAGCAGGCATCATAGAGGCTGAAACAACGAACAGATAATATGGTTGGAATCAGAAAAAACCCCACAGTACTAAAAAACCAAGTTTACATTTAAACGTAATGAAAAACGCCGGCCTGCAGTCACTAAGGCCGAAGCCTTAGTCCGAACAGGAGAGAGTCAATGGGCACTGTGAGCGCTCTTACCCAGAGAGAACTAGTCTATGGAGCTCCTGCCTGGTTGTTTACAAGTATTAAGCTTTAAAAGTTTACATTTCAAGTAGGAGCCATTAAATTGAAAACCGCCAAAACAAACCCAACAACTGAAGGAAGACTCCTCCACCTATTTGTACATGAAAACGTGGATACTCCAATGTTTGTATCAGACTATATTTTGTTCAAATTGTACACAAACACCATATGATCTAATTGAAATCTAACTGAAAACCTACTTTTCAATTCTAGACTTCATCGTTTCATCTGCACAGTCCGTGACCAGCAACTGATTGCACAAAGCCTACAACAACACAATGAGGCAATTTGCTGGCTGGTAGACTCTAAGCAAGGGACCAAGAGTACATAATGATAAGAGTATGACAAGCGTCAGTACGCTAGGTATTATGAGCTCGCTACATCCTATGCACGCTATCGACTGACCCCCCCCCCGCCCTCCATAAATCACCCCTCCGTTATACATGCACGGTGTCCAAACGGGGGATCGGGCTCGTGCTTTCATAATGTGTGCACAGATCTGTAAATCATGCACGACTAGAGCCCGTACACAAATTGGGCCCCCGTACATGTAACAATAGGGGCAGGGTCAAGGGGGGGGGTGGGTGATTTATGGGAGGGACAGCCAATAGCGTGCAGAGGATGTAGCGAGCTCATAACATAGCGTAATGACGCTTGTCATACTCTTATGTGTTATGTACTCTTGCTCTAAGTAAATCAAAATCAAGGAAAATAACGGAAAAGTACGTAAAAGGGCCTACACCATCCAGTTGACAGTATATATATATACCAAATGTCACAGGCCCGAGGTCGTCGGTTTCTGCTGGAAGCGTGCAGAGGCAATGACCTGTGACGGCTGTGATGTGGATCGTTGTCTGTCTTAAAAGTCACTGAAGGCTAAGGCTTTTACTAGGCAAAGCAGGCAGATACAGATACAAGTTCGAGCAGAGTTCTAGCCACCGGCAGGCGTACACAGAGAAAAGGCGTAGAAATTCATACGTAAACACAGCTAAATTCTTTAATGTTTAATAATGAAAATTAATTCTTACGTACCAAAATTATGGAAATTATAAGTAAAGTTAAACGTACGTACCTACCTAAACTCTTTACTTTTCGGAAATATTCTAAGTCCCAACTATAGTAGGACTTTCTCTCTTAAAGGTTCTTATGGTAGTCGCTGAAGGCAGGCTAAAGTCAGCAGTTCTTACGTAAAGTTTGCAGTGTTTTCTTATTGGTCAGAAATTATAAGGAAGTGCGTGATTTTGCTAGTTCTCAGAATTGTTCTGGTTGATGGATAATTTGCTCCCTTTTTCGTGTTTTTATGTTTCCTGTGCTGTTTCGAAACTTGTCAGTGATGTTACGTAATATGCTCCGTCAGGGAAGGGGGTGAAAGGGACCGACCTAGTTTTTATGGTTTTTGATGGAATATGCCATTACTTTTTGGACAGAAAGACTGGAAAATAGGAGATGGGTTGGTCAAGAGATGGGGAGACGGTAGCTAAAAGGGGCGGAGCTGATGCTTGTTTAAATACTCGTGCATTTTGTTATGGTGCGCCTTTTCTCTGTGTACGCCTGCCTGTGGCTAGAACTCTGCTCGAACTTGTATCTGTATCTGCCTGCTTTGCCTAGTAAAAGCCTTAGCCTTCAGTGACTTTTAAGACAGACAACGATCCACATCACAGCCGTCACAGGTCATTGCCTCTGCACGCTTCCAGCAGAAACCGACGACCTCGGGCCTGTGACATATATACATATATATATTATAGGGGGGCGCGATAGCGCTCCCCCTATAATATGGGTGTAAAAGGCTCAGCGCGGCCCTTGGAGACCCGTTCGAGCACCGTGCCAGCTAAATACTCAGCAAACTAGAAAATTGATCGTTGTCTGTCTTAAAAGTCACTGAAGGCTAAGGCTTTTACTAGGCAAAGCGAGCGAATGCAGATACAAGTTCGAGCAGAGTTCTAGCCACAGGCAGGCGTACACAGAGAAAAAGGCGCACCATAACAAAATGCACGAGTGTTAAACGGCCTCAAATACTTTGTGAGCACACGTGCGCGCTCTCTTGACCAGCCCATCTCTATTTTCCAGTCTTCTGTCAAAAAATGTGGCATATTCCATCAAAAACCATAAAAAACAGGTCGGTCCCCTCGCCCCTTCCCTGACGGAGCATGTGCGCCGCATCACTGACGGGGCGACAGTACAGAAACATAAAAAACACGAAAAAAGGGAGCAAATTATCCATCAGCCAGAGTATTCTGAGAACTAGCAAAATCCGCACTTCCCTATAATTTCTGACCAATAAAAACACGCCAAACTTTACGGTAAGAACTGCTGACTTTTAGCCTGCCTTCAGCGACCACCATAAGAACCTTTAGAGAAAGTCTACTATAGTTGGGACTTAGAATATTTCCGAAAGTAAAGAGTTTAGGTAGGTACGTACGTTTAACTTTACTTATAATTTCCATAATTTTGGTACGTAAATTAATTTTCATTATTAAACATTAAAAATTTAGCTGTGTTTACGTATGAGTTTCTACGCCTTTTCTCTGTGTGCACTACCAGTGGCTAGAACTCTGCTCGAACTTGTATCTGTATACCTGCTTTGCCTAGTAAAGCCTTGGCACTTCAGTGACTTTTTAGGCAGACAACGATCCACATCACAGCCGTCACAGGTCATTGCCTCTGCACGCTTCCAGCAGAAACCGACGGCCTGTGACATTTGGTATATATATATACTGTCAACTGGATGGTGTAGGCCCTTTACAGTACTTTTCCGTTATTTTCCTTGATTTTGATTTACTTAGAGCAAAAATTATATAACACATAAGAGTATGACAAGCGTCATTACGCTATGTTATGGGCTCGCTACATCCTCTGCACCTATTGGCTGTCCCTCCCATAAATCACCACCCCCCCCCCCTTGACCCTACCCTACTGTTACATGTACGGGGGCCCAATTGGTGTAATGGCTACTAGTCGTGCATCATATACATATTGATCTGTGCGCACGTATAAACACCGATCCCCCGTTTGAACACCGTGCATGTATAACGGAGGGTGATTTATGAAGGGCGGGGGGGGGGGTCAGTCGATAGTGCAGAGGATGTAGCGAGCTCATAATACTTAGCGTACTGACGCTTGTCGTACTCTTATCATTATGTACTCTTGGTCTCTTGCTTAAATCTACCAGCCGACAAATTGCCTCATTGTGTTGTTGTTGTGCAATCGAGTTGCTCAATGCTATGCGGAATGAAGCGATGAGTCTAGAATTGAAAAGTAGGTTTTGTTTCAGTTTCAATTAGATCATATTATTTGTTTGTGTACAATTTGAACAAAATATAGTCTGATACAAACATTGGAGTATCCGCTTTTTCATGTACAAACAGGTGGCGTTTTCCTCCAGTTGTTGAGTTTGTTTTGGCGGTTTTCAATTTAATGGCTCCTACTTGAAATGTAAACTTTTAAAGCTTAATACTTGTAAACAACCAGGCAGGAGCTCCATAGACTAGTTCTCTCTGGGTAAGAGCTCTCACAGTGCCCATTGGCCTCTCTCCTGTTCGGACTAAAACTTCGGCTAGTGACTGCAAACAGGCGTTTTTCATTACGTTTAAAAAAATGTAAACTTGGTTTTTTTAGTACTGTGAGGTTTTTTTTCTGATTCCAACCATATTATCTGTTCGTTGTTTCGGCCCCTCTATGATGCCTACTGTGTTGACTCGTTGCTGAAAAGCAGCACACAGAGTGAGAGTAGTACTTTGGCTGAGGATAGTGGTGGGACGATCTCACCAATGGTAGACTCCTACCGTCGGATAAGAAAAAAACTACAATAGACCAGCAGTCATCCCCCTTGCTTTATCTCAATTTCAGCCCCAGCAAGAAGATAACCCTGTCGGAAACAGGTCTGCTCGAGTCCTATACGTGTCCAATTTTAAGTTGGATGATTTTTCTGGGGCAAGAAAATCTTTTGGGCTTGGTCCAAATTTTCTGAAGAGTATGCCAAATGGTGCCCTAGTTTGTGTAGTGTCTGCTGGAAAGGTTATAGTTGCCTATTACGTAGTGCCAAACTCAGCAGATTTATAGTGCCAAAAGGCCTTGGAAATCTAGTAACACAATTATTCCGCCCATCCCATCCGAGAAATTTTGAATACTTGGTCTTTTGAGCTGAGTTTTTGATTCAGGAAAATTTTGTACGAATCTCCAAAGAAGGCATCTCAATTTTTGAATTTGAGAATTTTGATTTCTGTTTCACTTTTTCCACTGATATTAGAGATTTTTTTGTGGTTGGTTATCATGTTGTGATAAACCGTCAACATCCTTTGATTTCATTTCTCTGTCCATTCACATTTCAGCCTCCAACCCGTTCAGTGAGAAATGGGTCGAACTGTTGCGGAGTGCCGAGTCTCGCCTCCATACTTTGGCCAAGCATCTCATCATGGCTTTCAAGTTGAAGGTAAGACATGGCACATCTCGTGCAACGGTTGCAATATGCAAATTAAACAACATATACGTAGTTAAGGCAGCGTTTACAGCGTTTTGTGTATTGGCAGCAGTTTCTGTAAATAATATTGCCTTTTTTAGGTAGTTCGGGATTTGAATGTACTGAAACGATTCATGACTGTGGCAGAGAATGATCGCCACGCTCTGCATGGGTGAGTGCCGGATTTCTTTGTGCGATTTTATTTCACGCACCGGATTCATTTTTCGGTGTATCTTTTTTCTTCTATCCTTTTCTTCCTGAAACTCTTTGGACCGGTCTGCCCCCCCCCCCCGGTCAAACGGTAACCTCTTTTGGCTACCCCCCCTTTCTTCTCCTCTTGTCGGGGGAGTATTCGTGTATTGTGGTGGGAGCACAGTTACGCAATGAAACAAGAAGGCAAGCATGATAAGCAAAATCGTGCAGTCTTTAATTAATAAGCCAATAAATATTAGTGGAGGAATATTTCCCATAATTTTGCGCGCTTTATTGAGTGTGGAATTAGTGTGCATCTTGATCCCATATTAGTTTTGTTTACGTGGAGATATCAATCGAATATTTCTGGAATGCTACTACAGTCAAATGTCGGCTCTTACTTTAAAAGTGAGCTGTAGTTACTGTACATGTGTGACGAGGACTTTGCTCCAATACTTTCTACAGAGCACACATTTTTAATGCTTGGTGTTTTTGTGTATCTCATTTTGAAATAGGATGTCGTGCTCATGGTTTGTTGCAAATCTTTGTGTTTATTTCAGAGGTCTACAGTTTCTGCGACAGTGTCAGATGCTGATATTGATGACGCTGATTGGGAAAGAATCTCACGCGAGAAAACAGACAGAGTGTTGAAACTGTATCGACAATTTTTGCATGAATAATTGTTGTATCACTTTGACTATTTGTCTGTGATTAATGTTGTGATTCTGTATATACGGCAGTGTAAAATGAAGTTATTTATTTTGGGCAGTGTAGTTTTCTGGTTTCGCTACTGTACTTTGGAAAAGTTTATGTATTTTCCGCAGATTCTAGGCAGTATCGCTGAAAGTTGAATTAACATGGGGTCGGGGTCTGAGGGGAAAAACTGTCCCGCATTTTTAGCTTGTTTCATAAAATTGAAATTAAAGTCATAATTTTGGAAATTTGCAGCTCGGATTTAGTTTCGAATTCTTGGGAACATTGTACTGTAGTACTGGTTTTTGGTGCAGTGTTGCTTTTCAATATTTTCAGCAATCGAGATGATTTGGCTATTATTTGCTGGAGATTTTCAAATAACAAATTTTATGCGGGAGTCTCTCGTCGTAAATAGGCAATACCCGATGATGGACAAGGAATATCTACTCTAATAGGTTGTTGATGCATGTAGTTGAAGTGCTTGCAGACGACTCATTCTACGTGTGGTGGCGAAATCGATGTATTGCTACAGTTAGCTAGACTTCCGCCCTTGAACAGATTAAGCTTATAAAATGTACAGTTTGACATTGACGACCGGTCTAGGTAGGTACTTGTAGGCAAGACGCTGTTCTTAGTTATCTATAAAATTCGTGCTCTTTCTGCTCTAGAGCTGACACCCCGAGATGGATCCTAGTGACACTCACACCGCTAATCAGCACCTAAATCGAAAGGCAGAGACGCCGGCTTGTGTGTTGGAGCTCGAAACACGAAACGTGTGTGCGTGCTCGTGTGTGTGTGTGTGTGTGTGTGTGTGCACATGCCTGCTTGGGGTTTGGAGCCGTAATATTTCTTGAAGCCTGCGTCTCTTCGTGCGAGCTCTTGACGGAGCATCGACAAAATCTTCATTTCCACTCACCCAAAAGACTGAACTGTTGCGCTGAATTTCCAGAGGATTCTTTGTGACGGGCGGGACCCTGCAAATCGATACTTTGGGCGGAGAGCGGGACCGGATGGATACTGTCTCCCTTATTGGCTGTATGCAAATTGTAGTGCTAACTAAAGTTTTACTGTATGTTTTTGGAATTGTTAATGAAGAATGTCGGACTCAAACGACTTGCCGAATTGTTTTCGGAGACGATCGATTGTAAACGGGGCGCTGTTCGAGCCGTTCGATTCAGTGGTTAGACCAATTCAGTACTTGGATTTGCACTTGCAGATCTAATCTAGTCAAACTTTTGCGTTCCCGTTTAAAAGCATTTTTTATATCTATTGCTACAGTGGTGGAAATGGGTTTTCCGCGAGAGAGTAGAGTAGAGTGGAATAGAGTTAAAATTGTCTGGTTTAGCGTTGCCGAGCTCCGCTCCAGAGAAAAAAACTCTTTCATTGAGGCAAGGATCTAGTTAAATTTAAGGTGCTGTGAGTATCGCTTTGATAAATTTGACATTACGGGCTCCAATTTGATATGAAAGTGGATGAAGCTTACTGTACTGTCATTTTTATTAGTTAAACATTTTCTGGGACAGTCCCTCATTTTGGTGCAAGATGGAAAGTTTTGGTTTTTGCCATTATTATCTCGGTAGTACTCACCGGATTGGTAGTTATGGCTGGAAGAGGGCGCCAAAATTTACATTTTCGCTTTACAACCTTTGAGCTATCTCTAGCGGTAAAGAGCGGTATAAACCAAAGGCGATTTTTGGGGTCAAAATTTGGCCATTTTCGAGAAATCAGGTTTTTCAAAAAATCACTGTAAATAGAACAATTTTGACCTATTTATGCTCAATCGATGCATCGTCCCAATTGGACATTTTATCCATGCCTATTCGCTGGAGTTATGGCAAAAAACTAGAGAATTCGCGGCAACAAAACTGCGATTATTTTGTTTTGAACATCGACCGAGACTACGAAATTAAAAAACTTTGCAATTTGTGATTATTACATAGCTTAGCACTATGTCGGATTGCCGATTTCACAAAGTTTTATTATAACTAGTGATGTGCGCCGAACTCCGCTCCGACGGAGCTCCGGGCGGAGCTCCGATTTTTCGGTGGCTTCCGAGGCAACTTCTGCTCCCGGGCTTCAGGTATCCGGAGCGGCGCCTTGTGCGAAACTTTGAAGGTGCTAAGAAAATTTTGAAATTGATCTTTCTCTGAACTCCACGATTTCTCCTTCCAGCACGTAAGACTGTGGTGAATTTACACATAGGTGTCGTACTCCTTAAAAATGTTTCAATTTTCCCAAGGCTGCGTTCTTATAATATACTTCTCAAGACGTTACTTTTCTCCGGAGACAATTTAAACTTGTCCATGTTCCAAATGAAAGAAAAATTAAATACATCTCTAATATTTAGGAATTCATTCCGTAAAACGTTTTAAAATTTCGCACTTGGTAATTGTTCCATTAAATATTACATTTTCGTTAAGTCTATTCCATGTACGTAAACTTTGAAAAACTGCAGCTGTTTCCTTTACTTTTTTCTTTTCTATCTTTCTGATCAAAATTCTGTTAGCTGAAATTTCTGTAACCATTTCAGTTAGTTATTATACATCCTCACGATAAGTTAACTACGTAGTGGGTAAATGAAATCTGGTCCACACCATCAGATTTGCAATATTTTATGCATGAATTTGAAAATTTGGTAAGGTATATACATTTGATGAAATTCCTACAAGAAATATTCAGTATTTATGCGGAATCTAATATCTAAATTTGCGAAATCTTGGAAAAAGTGAGACATTAAAGTAAACTGCAGTGTAAACTAACATGGGCTTTTACGTATGTAAACACAGCAGTATGCACAATCAATTACGTAACCCCAAAATTCTGTGACATATTGTTGAAAACTGAACTTATTTCAAATCAAAAATACAGCGAACAAGTAATTCGTATGTAGCAATGAAATCAGCATCTGAAAATAAACAGTTAAACGGTAAAACTTGTATTGTATTTTTATTTTATCATAAAAGTATACAGTACAGCAAGTAGACATGCTTTTTATTGACTAAACATCTTTTTTAGCTTAAACCAAGAAATTTTTGCAGTTTTGCCTTCACTAACAGTCAGAGCTTCAGAGCAACCTAATGTCTCAGCGCACATCACTAATTATAACTGAAAATCATTAGGTTCTGAAATTTGCGCCGGCGAGTATGTACATAGTTCCGTGAACTAAGTTTGTTATATACGTACTACTTGCCTTGAAAGTTATGCACATATTGTATTGTATCTTCGTTAATAATAAAGAAACTAACAAGCTAAAGTTATATGCAAAATATTTATTGGCAGTGTTGGAGTCGCACTTTTCAAGAAGGTATTGCCTGCTACACAGTAAAGATATCTATGGTCTGGCTGTGAGATCTGCCTTAGCAACTTCAGTTTGCTGTCTCATCATCCATGGTATCGGTTATTTTATGGGATCTGGAGTTCTGTATACCTGACTAACCCAAAACCCAACTTCAGTCTTTCAAGTTGGGAAAATTCAGTTGAAATTTTTCCACGACTTTAACGGAAATGAAAAAACCAGTGTCAGACGTTTACTTCTTGGTTGAGGGACCGATTTCGCAATATTGAAATGCTGCTGAAATTCAGCTGATTACCTAATTTGCATATACGTGAGTGAAATGAAGTGAATCAGCATGACTAAATTCAAATATTTCTGGCTGTTGAACTTAACCTTTATGCATATACATACATGCCAGCACTGTAGTAAACCCCCCTGTATATTCAACTCTAACCCCGTTCAAATCTCTAGCAGCTTTGCACGTAAGGAGAAATAATTCCACACAAATTAATTTATAAAAAGTGGCCGGCTTTTACGCATGAAGAGGTAGCCGGAATAAATATTCACCGTAAACGTGGTGATGTTAGTGAGACAAATACAGTGCAAAACAAAACTTAGAATCAATAGTGCTTCAAAAATTGCGGAGTTTATGGTCGATCTGAAGGCTTATTTTATTTGTGATACAAGCAGTTGGCTAGGTCACTCAGTAATTGTATAACGGAATTTTGTCCCAAAACTTG
>JASAND010017988.1:0-28872 GCA_030248195.1 Trissonchulus latispiculum
CATTTCAAGTGTTGACCATCAAAATTCCAAAAGTTACCTGCCTCCAGAGCCAAGATTTCCGGTGAAGCTATTCCCCTGAACTTCCAGCACTTATTAGAGCTTAAACGTAAGCCAAATGTTGCTAAGAAAGTTTTGAAAAAAATTTAAGTTTTGACGTCAAATCGCTTTGAAACGTGTAAAATGCACATACGTATACGCTGGAATTTTTTACTGGGGGGTGGGGGTGGGGGGCGCCCTCCCATTTTTTGAGTCCCCGCCACTCGACCTCTTCCCCCACTTGTTCCCGTGCTTTTTTTACTGAGGGGGGGGGATGGTGAGGGCCCCCACTTTTTGGGTTCCCCCCCCACTCGGCCCCACCCCCACTTTTTGGCGTCCCCCCACTCACTATAAGGTGGCCAGAAAATGCCAAATTTTAAGGATTTTTGGTCAAAACTATCAAAAATTCTCCGGCTTCGCCGGATTTTTTTGGTCAAAAATTGTCTATTTTGCTACTCAAACTCGAGTTTTTGAGCACTTTTAAGCATAGTAGTATATAGATGTAGAAAGTAGGCTATTTTTACTGCCTTTTTAGCGTTTTTAGACCACTTTAGATTTCCCCACTTTTGGGTCCTCCCCAGGGGGCTCCCCCCACTCTCCATACCCCCATTTTTTTCGCCTAGAAAAAGCCCACCCCCACTTTTTTGGGCTTTCCCCCCACTCACCCTAAGGTGCCCACACATTGCCAAATTTTTAGGATGTTTGGTCAAAATGTTTGGTAAAAAATCGTCTATTTTGGTGCCAAAACTTAAGTTTTGAGCACTTTTTAGCTTAGTTGTAGCAGTATGTGTAGAAAACAGGCTTTTTATACTGTATTTATGGAATTTTTAGCCAATTTTATTCCCGCCCCCACTTTTGGACCTTCTCCTCCAAATTTTCCGTCCCCCCCAACCCCCACTTTTTTGCCCTAAAAAATTCCAGCACGTTGCATATATATATACGTATATGTCGTTTTGGGAGCTAATCATATTTCAGAAGAAGATATGTCAAGTCCGCCTGGTGAACTTTCGACTTCACTTCAGGAACACCTTACCTGCCCCATCTGTTTGGGGTATTTTCGGGATCCAGTCTTGCTGAATTGCAGTCACACTTTTTGCCGAGGTTGTTTGCATGATCTATTGAAAAAATCTACATCTGCAAATCCTTCTTTTTCTCTCTGCTGCCCGACCTGTCGTGTTGAATTCCGATTTGATTCGGTCACTGCTGTCCACGAACTCCCGGTCAACAGGACTGCCAAAAGTTGTGTTGAGGAAATCCTGTCCGAATCTTCTACTGAGAAAAAGGGTTCAGAGGACCGGGAACACTGCTGTGCTGAGCCGAAGTGTAAATGGAGAAAATTATCTTCTCCCTCGGTCTCGGGCGCCGGTGCTTCCACCTCTACAAACGATATCGCCAGGCTTCAGTTTACTAAGTCCTTTCAGGACGAAGATTTGTGGTACTGTCCCAGCTGTGAGCGTGTTGTGTGCAATTCCTGTGTCAATGTTTTCCGTCATCATGAGCACAATCCGAACGGTCTGGTCCCCTTGCCTGTCCATCGGCAAAGACTGTCGGCCTGGTTAGACCAGGCTAAAACCGTTCTAACTTGTCTTCGAGATGGGCTTGAGAATCAGGCTAGTGATCGCCTGTTGCCTTTGATCCAGCACTGGTCTCAACTGCAAACGGTCGTTAACCAAGTCTTAATGGCAGCCAGCTCACAGCGTGTCGCTACTAAGGATCGCCTGTCTACCATTCTTGCTGGTGTCCAGAAAATTCAAAAACCGGCTGAGTTGAATTTGTTCTACGAATTTGGACTGGTCCTTGAGCTGGATGATTTATTGAGTGACTCTCAGCATTCTGCTGAACGTGGTTCATGGCGTCCTCGTGCCGATTTTCCTGCTGTTTCAATGGACGACACTGACAGTTCACTGCAGCCTGCCTTGGAATCATTCAAGGAACTGCTTGAACAGGTGGAAACCGTGCTGAAGTCCATTAGAATTAATCGTAGTCAGGCCATTGCTGCGGCAAAGAGCGAATTGGCCAAGGGCACCGTCAATTCAGATAAGCCTGGTGCCGCCCAAGGCCGTAGAGTACGTTTTGTTGTTTGTTTGTCTCGCTTTTCTTTTGTTCGGGCGTTGTAGATTGTCGAATTATCATGACCACTTTAACTTTGTATGGTCTCTTGCTGTTAGTCGGTTTTATCCTGTTCTTTATAGTAATTAACTATTTAGAAACGGGCAAGTGTTAGAAGTTTTGAATATTGCCCTTGAACTGTCATTATTTGAGGATTCTGGTTGTCATGGAGGGGGTGCTTGTCTTCCCATCCAATGGGCTCTCTCAAAATGAGGGGGAGGAGATTTTTAAAAAATTGGGGTTTGGTTTTGGAGTTTATATAAAAAATACCAAAAATCGCTATACAGTAGCAAATTTAGGTGTCTAAGTATTTTTTTAAGAAACCCGAGGAATCCGGATTCCGGAAAAGATGTTTGAAATGTTAAGGTATATAAACACGGTAAAATGTGTCAGTTTTAATTATGGAGAAGTCGGAATTTATGCAGGTTCTGAATTTATGCAGATCTTTTCATGGATATATACGTGTGCTCCGCGAACCGGGACAACAAGGTTGACGAAAGGGGAGCATTCCCATACTCTCTAGTAAAAGTAAACCAGCTTATTTGAATGATGGCCAGGATACGATCAGGTTGCATTTTCCTGCTATTGCAGAAGAGTGCATTTTTTCTAGAGGATTTGTTGTTGTTGTTGTTGTTTGCTGCATTAGACATCACAGTGTGATGATCATCACCCGAAGGTGCAACTGTTATCCAGGAAACTGGCCCCGTAAGGTTGGTCAAAAACAACTCAACCAAGTTGCCAGAAGGAGTCTCAAAGCCTGGTCGACATCACGACGGATGACGTCTCCTCCTTTTTAATAAACATGCTCCGTCGGCCTCGGCGTTGCCATATCTGGCGGCTAGCCCGAGGAGCAGCACACAGCACAAGAAGTCTTCAATGCAAAAATAACGGCCATAACAGCCTTTGCACCAAAGTGAGATGACTCAGAGTGCGTATTTCGACAATTTGAGCTGTTATTAACAGGAACACGCTTACATTGTTGATAAAGAGACGAGATTCTTGCCTGGAAACCTTGGGTCTAGGTGGAAATGTCATAACAACAGGTTGTTTTATACTGACACTGTGTGGTATTTTGTCTTGAACTGGAGCATGCCTCAGTTTAACAGCGACGTAGTACCTTGAGCCAGCTTATAACCAGTCAATTGCCCTCGCATGATTTGGTGAGACCAAAATTTCACCGAGACCGAGACTGGCCAAGCCTTGGCTTTTGGACGAGACCGAGACTGCCTACCCTGGTACCACGGAGGTCAAAACAAGTTTTTCAACTTGTTTATGTACTAGTGTCTGAAAGATTGATTTTTCGTTTGTTTCAGCGTGCCAGTTCAGGCAATACTGAGGAATGGTATAAAGGCCTCTTTCGGGTGGACAAGAAGACAACTGGGACTAAGGATAAGTTAGTGTTTACATACTCTATTACATATGTATATATATATATATATTATATAGACATATATTTACATATATAAATATGTACAAGTAAGAAAAATGCTCCTTGCAGTCGCATGGAAACGCTAATATGAGCTATGATGGTCAACATTTAAATGTATCAAGGACAAGATTTAAAATGTTTAATATGAGCCAACATCTAAATAATTATAGGACAAGATGTAAACTTTTAATATGAGCCGCTACGTTTCTCTTGCCATTGGTCGGATCACCAAAATAACACCAGTGAATTCCCCATGCCCAATAACCTTTGTATGCAAAATATCAGCCTTCCAGCTATCTCCAGTAGCTTGAACCAGGAACTGGTTCAACATTGAACCAGATGAACCAGATCTGGCCAGCCATAGGTAGGATCACCAAAATAACACTACCAGGGATTTCCCCATGCGCAATAACCTTTGTATGGAAAATATCAGCCGTCCAGCTATCTCCAGTTGCTTTTACCAGGAACTGGTTCAACATTGAACCAGATGAACCAGATCTGGCCAGCCATAGGTAGGATCACCAAAATAACACTACCAGGGATTTCCCCATGCGCAATAACCTTTGTATGCAAAATATCAGCCTTCCACCTATCTCCAGTAGCTTGAACAAGGAACCAGGGGGCGTATCCAGGATTTTGAAAAGGGCAGGGCTGCCGCGGTTCCTTCTTTTCCTTTTTCGAGGTCGTCCTTTTTCCATTTTTTCTGCAAAAATTACTTTTATTACTTTTTTTTTCAAACATTTTCGGCAAATCCAGGTTGCGTATACATTTTACCTTATTTCTCCTAAACGAGGAGCGATTTCATACTAATTAAAACAGAGTCCCCCAGCTATTTGATATCGAATGATATAACCGTTGTCTCTCGAAAAAAATTTACTTCAGTCTGTAAAGAAATCTGGAAAATTGTACTTCTAAAATACAGTAAAGTCTTTTTGGAAAACTAAATCATGTAAAAACTATCAAAATGGCAAAAACGTCGATTGTTCCATTTTTGACCATCTGTAAAAATTGACCTAGAGCGAAATTCGGAAATCAAACAAAGTTGATCTGCACCCATACATAGATAATCAAAAATTAGTATATATATAGAAAACATTCCTGTGGGCCGTTTCAAAAATCAGTGTGCGCAAAGATCACCTTATAAGTCAAAAAGTGGAAGTAAATAGATATATATATACAGATACGATACAGAGAAAAAACCCCACTTGTATCAAAAATTCGATTTTTCCAAAGTTCATTTTTCCGGGCAAGTTTGGTATCATTCGAAAGCTCTTGGCCTGGAAATTTCAAAAATGTAAACGTTAGCTCTCAACTCCTGACCGTTAATTAGTTTTGGCTAATTAATTGTTTCCCTAATCTGCAAAGTGTCTTTATACTTCCTATTATGGGAGGCGCTCCGCGCACCCCTCATGATTTATATAGTCGTTGCATTTTGTGTTTTATTTTTCGTTATACCCATTTAATAATGCTAACAAAGCTTGCTTTCATTTTCAAATTATTTGTTTTAGAATGCCTTGGTCCAAGTTTCTGACTGATCAAGATAAGCCAAAGAATTTCAGCATTCCAACTTGTTCAACTCAGGAAACTAGAAAAGGTAAGATCATGTGTAGACCGGCAGGGAGGCTGACTTATGTGTTGTCGTTACTCGTTATGTTACTCATCTGTCCAAAATTCCTGGTATATATTTTTGAAAAAAGTAGTTTTTACTGTTGTTAGTACGTATATATATTCAGCACGATAACTGCGATGTGCCTGCTCATCCGTTTCAGCGAATCCAGTAACCTATGCGCCCCACTGTTTGACCAAAAACCGCATATAAACCAATTTTTAACTATTTGCTGTGGAGTTAGTACTTACAATTTTTTGAAAACGGCCATTTGGCCAGCATCCTCATCGCCGGACGGATAACAAAAATCGCCTTCGTTAAGACATAGGTACCCCTTTCCGACGTTTCTTATGCTTGCAATAAACCGCGGGTCTCCAGTTTTTCTGAATTCTGTAACTTTGATACAAATTTGACCATTTTTCTTCTAAGGCCACTTTGGACTGGTCAGGGTAGCCGATCTGGCTGGCCAGCGAAACGCTGTTGAGAAGTTACATTAGCAAGGTACTACTGGCGCTTTGAAAAACCAAACATCGTCGGCTGGGAATCCCAGATTGTTCAGTTTTGAGTTAGAAGATTGAACTTTTCTTAGCTTGACTTTAACAGAAAAACGAAAGGAATTAATTTGTTTTGAAGTAAAAAAATTTCACACTTAAAAATTTTGACCAGTTTGAAAATCTATACGGATAAAAATTTTGACCAAAACTTTTTGCTGCTTGAAGTGCTCGTCATGCTGCTTCTAACGATACCAAACTTGCTGAGTCTCGTTCAGGCATGTGCAGGAGGGGAAGTTCTGGGGGGGGGAGGCGAGCCGGCGGCCCAAGGCCCCCGGAAAAACCGCTTTTACGGGTTTTGCCCGAAGAACCGGGAAAATCCGGGTTCTGGGGGGGGGGGTGAGGGGTCCCTCTGGGGGGTGAGCTTCAGGTCTGGGGGGTGAACCCCTCCCCCAAACCCCCCAAGCATATGTATGGTCTCGTTCAGTATTTTAACTGGACAGGTGTCTCTAATGGTGAACCTGACTCTTACGAGTCGCGCAGCACCTTTTACACCCATAGTTTCTGTTTTGTTTAAGATAACATCACTGAGACTAAAGATTTCAGTTTTCCTGCTGATTGGTTTGCCCATCCGCAGCGTCACTCTGAGGTCACTTCCTTTGTGTCCGGGGAGTCACAACACCCTACGTCTAGTGCAACTGCGAAAACCCCGCTGTCAACACCGCGTCCGCAGTGGTCTCGCTTTCAGTCACTTGCGGATGGTGCGTCGTCCTCTGCAAAGAAGCGCTCTGTCACATCTCCATCTACCCCGAAAGCTCCTTCGAAAAAGACGAAAACGTTGTCATCTGGTGGTAGGCGCTTTTGAAAAGAGTCTCCACTTGTGTGGGTAAAAATAAACAGCCCTCATATGTTGAGACGGGTTACGGTTCGTAACATTCAATATAAAATTTTGATAGCTTTGGATTCGTCACAGGCAAATATCAGGAGGAACTGCAAAGTGACAACATTATGTATATAGTTTGCTATGTGGTCGTGTGTTACTTGTTTTTAGTATTTTGTTCAGACCTGTATGTTTTCATGTACGTATTTTTGTTTCTGTAGCGGCGGATCCAGTTCCTGAAGAGCCGAGTGAAGGCTTTGCCCATCCTGGAGACATAGAGGCGGAGGCAGACACGGCTACTGAAGGCCGTCCCTATCAAATCTTTGAAGGGCTCTCCTTTGTCCTGACTTCTGCTAATCGTCGTCCCATTCCTACAGGCGACGGTGCTCCGGAAGGTAGTGTTTGTAGGACTAGTTCTGCTACCAAGAGTATACAATGTTAAGAGTGTGACAGCAGGCAGGTTATGCGCTTGGTGTTAGCAATAGAATAGGGCCTGTTTGGATAGTGAGATAGTGAGGCCGAGAAGCCGAGAGGTCTAGGGCGCCCGTCACTGACCTGATAGTCGGTGGTTCGAGTCTCTGCAGCCACAAAACTTTCTGAAATCCTTTAGCTAAGGTGCTAAGGCTATATTGGTTCGCCATGAGCTCTATCTAGCCCTTCAGCTATCCAACCTTATTGGTCGGTAAATGGGTACCACTTATGTGGGAAGGTGACGGGGACCGTGTAGGACATCTGCCTTGAGGGCCTGAGCACCGCCAATTGTGAAATGACAACGCCTTCTTTCCATCATTTTCAACGGTTTCGGGTGTTACCTTTACCTTTATTTACCTGTTTGGATAGGTAAAAATAAAGATCTGAGATATAATTGGATAAAGCTGGGCGTATTGAAATTCTCTTTCTGTGGATACATGTCGCAGTCCAAAAACGTTGAATTGCGAAGACTTGAGTATTTTCATGCTCCTTGTCTCAGAATTTTTTGTTTTTGTTTCAGATCCCGGACTTCAATTCAACAAGAGGTATGTGCGGCAGATGATTGAGGATCGTGGAGGATGGGTCTTGGAGGATTTCTCGGTAAATTTTCAAAAAATTTAAAAAAATCTGTCTTGAGCATGCAATCTATTTTCTCTACTTGTTTTGTTAATCTTCTGTACCAGCGTTTTCAAGTTTGGTTTTTAGTTCGTCTAGCTCAAAACAAAGGTAAATTATTTTGAAGTTCGCAAACAGTGCGAACTTCGCGAAATTGTTAGTTAGATATCGAAGTTCGCCAACTTAGTGAGTGCGAAGTGCACTAAGATTTTAGCGAAATTCCTTCAAACTCCGCCAAAATCTTCGTGTAATTCGCTAAGATTTTAGCGAATTTCGCGAAATTATGTGAACTTTGCTAAACTTTAGTGAACTTCGCGAACGCACCTAATCTTGAGTCTTAATTAGATTTTAAAATTTTTCCGTCAATTTTTAGCGGATATGGAGCGGATATATCAAATTAGCTAGCTAACGATTTCGCGAAGTTCGCTAACGTTTTCGCGAACTTCTTTAAATTTAGCGAAATGTCGCTTCTTACCGAAGTTCGCAGAGTTTGCGAAAGACGCAAAAAATTAACTTTGTTGTGAGCTATACCGTAGAATTATGAAATAACAACGCCTTCTTTCCATCATTTTCAGCGTGTAGCAAATCGTTTCAAGTGTTACTTGGTAGCCGATACCCATTATCGCACTCACAAATATTTGTCGGCTTTGGCCCGAGCAATTCCTTGTGTTTCTCACAACTGGATTCACAAATGTTGCATTGAGGTGAGGAATACAACTCTAATTTTTCTTATTGCATTTTTTGCATTTTGCTTGTACACCTTACATGGCGTTTTTGTATGAAATGCTTTGAGTAAATTCTAAAGGGCATTTTTTCGTAAGAAATTTCCAAGATGACGTTTCTTTTGATAATAATTATGTGGTTATGATGGCAACAGCGCAATCCTGGCATTAGTCGTTGATTATTTTGGTCTGTGGTTTCGTGAAAACCTTATGACGTAATTTGGGATTAGCTGAATTTGCAGTTTGAGCAAACCTGTGACAGTGGTTTTGCAACATCCTCTATTTTTATCTGTTATCGTGTGAACCTAGAAGCATTATCAGTTTTTTACTTGTTTACTCTTAAGTGAAAGTGTTAAATTGGAACTTTAAACTCCATAAGCCTAATTTGATCAGTCAGCATGTTTAATTAAGTGTAAGCATTTTTGTCCGTTGTTAATTTAGGGGGAAAATTTTGGAATTGAAAGATTTCATTCTACCGGCAGGTAGAAGTTTGGAATCAGGTTTACTTCTGGAATGGTACTCGTCTTATTTTTAATTGTGCTAATTAAGTAAAGTTAATCACAGTGTAAGTCTCAAGGTGGCTGTCGGCTGGTACAAAATTGTATAGTCACCCATTACGCTGGCTCATTATCAGTTATTTTCAGTAGAATCCAACACTGGCGTCAACGCAGTTAAGTGAATTTCTAATTCAAATTCTGGCTCTTACTCTTCGCTTGTGGGTTAAGAAGGCGCGCACATAATAGGATGACAAAAGGATTAAGGCATGAAAAATACATCAAATTTAAGCCTTTACCTATAGCTGTAATGGTGAAAGTCTGTTACCTACAAATTAGTAAAGTAAAGTCTGTTTTCTACACATACTGCTGTAATTAAGCTAAAAAGTGCTCAAATATTGTTTTAGTACCAAAATAAGCTGTTTAGGCGAAAATATTCTGGCTAAGCTGGAAAATTTTTGGAAATTTTGAACAAAAATACTAGTGTAAATAAAGAAATTTAAGTAAATTTGAGTAAGAAGTCAGGAAGATCGTAGTCTTTTCCAGGCGGAAAAAGTGGGGTTGGGGAAAGTGTGGGGGGAGCCCCCCCCCTAGTGGGGGAGGGGACCCAAAAGTGGGGGGAATCTAAAGTGGTCTAAAATCGCTAAAAATGCAGTAAAATAGCCTGTTTTCTACATATACAGCTATAACTATGCTTAAAAGTGCTCAAAAATTGAGTTTGAGTACCAAAATAGACGATTTTTGAGCAAAAAATTCCGACGAGGCCGGAAAATTTTTGAAAATTTTGACCCAAAATCCTTAAAATTTGGCATTTTCTGGTCATCTTATAGTGAGTGGGGGAAGCCCAAAAAGTGGGGGTGGGGCCGAGTGGGGGGGACCCAAAAAGTGGGGGGCGTGCGCCCCCCCACCCCCCCCCCAGTAAAAAAGCCCAGGTCTCCTTATCTGTAGTGTCCTATTTTTGTCTCTGGTTTGGTTAGTGTTCCTTTGGAATTTAGGGTATAAGAATGGGATTTTTACAATTTACATTAGATATATTGCACACATTATGCTTCTATCTACGTAGATATTTGCTGCTATCTCTAATGTCTACATCTACAGTTTTTACGTATATATTTTGCAGGCATGACTCCTGTCCCAATCTGTTGCAAGATATGACTGTTCTCATCTTCAGTGCCCATCGACCTGCCAATCCTGCAGCCCTGGGTTTTGTACAGATTTGGGCACCCCTGGTTAAATCCATGGGCGCTACCGTACTTTCTTCCATGCCTGAAGAAGGTACGTCATAACAAATAAAATCAGAATTTAGCGGAGAGCGTAACCAAAATCATTGGTTTATAGCATACGTACAGTCACCTTGAGCTTCAATGACGGCACTGGACTGGTTTAAGCTTCTACTCAGTATTACCACATACTGACTTCTGTCAAAAATATAAATATATAGCTTATATTGAAAAAAGGTAAAGGTAACCCCTGGAGAATATCTCCATCCCTGCTTCAGGGTACCGGTGCTCATCTCCGGATACACAGCCGTAGAGCCAGGAGTCTCACTTCAAATGATAATTGCATCCATGGAAGGGGGCCTGGCCCTTCAAGACTTGTATAACTTCTTGTACTACCATTATTTAAATAAGATTTTCCATTCCACCAAGTTGTGACCGCTTAAAACGGTTAGAAAATTAGAAGACTTACAATTAGAGTTGGGACCGGTTCCAATTTTCAAAACCGGTTCCGGTTCCGGTTCTAGAGTACCGGTTCCGGTTCCGGTTCTAGCTTCCGGTTCCCGGTTCCAAGTACAAAATTTGTAGTTACACTTTAACATTATTTAATATTGGATGCAGGCTCCCAGCAAGGGTTATACAATCAAAATTATAAAGTAGTATTGCAAAACAATTGGAATAGTAATGCAATAATAACCAACGGTTTAACTTTTTTGTTTACTTTGAATTTTAAAGTTTGTGCCTTACTTTGAGTTTGCTCCATTACAAATGATGTTACTATATGCACAACATACATTAAAACTTGTAAAAAAATTAAAACTTGGTATGGTCGAGCAAATTGTTTCGATAATTAACGGTGAGATTGTACTGTGCATCTACATGCAGACAGCGCCTTCTGAACAGAATCTTGTAAACTGCACAACGTTGCTGAGAATTGAGATATACTGGAGCTAAAATTTTTATTTCTTTAAAAAGAGTATAGTGTCTCTAAAGAAGCAAATAGTTTCCAAAAAATTTAAATGCATTTAAAATATTTAAAAGCTGAAAGCCATATTGGAAAGAAGAACACATGTATTAAAGTTATATTTAGCGAAGTGAAACAGTGTTACAAGCGAAGTATTACAGTGAAAACAAAATTGATTAAACAAAATAGCTAACAGATTACTTCTACAGGCTGTTCATTACTTGAACTTTGATTGACTTTCGTCTCAGATGCCGGTAGCTTAAAAATGAGAAAATAAGTACTCCACCTTCGAAGTTTTCTACTCCTGTAAAATTTACTTTTTTAAAAAATATTGCTTCAATCTTGCGTGCTGACAACACCACCTTCCATTTACCAATTTTTTGAGAAGATATGTATACTCAATTTCCGACTACATCCCATCGGACTCTCATCTTTTCTATGAGGTTAATATTCAGATATATGTAAGCTGGTTAAAGTTTTCATTCGGCGCTGTATCGGTCACGTCTGAACGAAAGTGCCCGTCTTTCATCAATTACAATTGGAATTTTAGAACAGAAAATTTCAAAAATTCGTTAAAATTAAGACGGGACATTAAAATTCGAGACATTTTCACAATTGCATTTCGTAATACACACAAAATTACTTAACAAAATTTGAAAAATCAGAAGCATGAAAACAAAAAATTACGAAATTCCTTCCAGAATAAAGGAAGTAGAATTTTTCCCTTGCAATACATGTTCCTAATTTTTCAAGTATATTTAACATTTAATTTTTGTCTTAACACACGGGATAATGTCACTAATGTTGATTCAAAGAAACATTTGAAATTTCTCTTAATTCTATGCCTCGGCTTCAACGAAACCCGAAACGTGCCTCGATCGCCTGAAAAGGGGAAGCGGGGAGTTTGTGTCAACTTCAATGGAAGCTGAAGCTGTGTCGTTTTCAGTTTAGGCTCTAAATTTATTCTATTTTTTCAGCTTCAGTTTCAGTTCCAGTAATTGTACCTTCGTTTCACGTTTAGTTTGAAACTTTTAATTATTATCAGTCTCATCCTACATATTTCGCCTTCAGGTCTAAATTTGTTTAGTTTCAGTTCAAACTAGATTTTTAGTTTCAATTTCAGTCACTAGTTTAAAAAAGACAATATGAATGGCAACAGTGAATGGCAACCACAAAAACAAAATCCAGCTTTTGCAAAATTTAAACTCCTGCAAAAAATTAGTTCAAGTCCATTTTTAAGAGTGGAACCGGCCGGTTCCAAATCCTACCGGTTCCGGTTCCGGTTCTAAAATTCCTTCCGGTTCGGTTCCGGTTCCGGTTCCGGTTCTAAAATTCCTTCCGGTTCGGTTCCGGTTTCGGTTCCAACCGGTTCTAGTGGAACCGGTCCCAACTCTACTTACAATGCAGGCGACACCAGAAACTGTTTTAAAACACTGGACTGTGGAAAATATTATTTCGAAGTTTTGGAGCAAGCTATATTGCAAAATTCCCTTTATTGCATTTCAGCATATTTATTCGTGCCTTAGGATCAATTTGTAGCTTGAATTAAGCTGACAGCTGTGTTCAGTACTTATCAGCGCCCCAATCGGAACCCTCAGACCCCAAATTTCACAAAACAGGAATTTTTAACTTTTTAAAAATATATATGGTACATTATGCGTCAATCGAAAGCTCTCAGTACAGGGATGAATTCTTTTCATAGAACTATGGCTCGGAAATGCTTCTATTTCAAGTTAAGCGCTGTTAAATGTTTTATCGGGGGGAACATGGGCCTTATTTTTCTGAAAAATCCTTTACGAAAGCTTCTGATCATGCTCATCTGGCTTGAAACTGTTCGAAAATGTTGTATTATTGGTTTTTAAATGTGTATAACAGAATAAGCTAAAATCTGAAGTTTACTTGCTTCACTTTAATGCCGCACCCTCATTTTCGCTGATATTCAATTTGTATTCAATGAATGTCTCGTAAGAACTCAAAATTTAGGCTTGAAATGTATGCCACATGTGGCTAGATTATGTGTGAAAATTAGTTAAGTCCGTGATAAAAATTTTTTCACTATGCCCCCCCAGCAAATCGAGGATAACGCAGAGGATAAAAATTGAAAGAAACTAAATCATCCCTGAAAATTTTGTTCATTTTTTGTTTTCTAGATAGTGATGATCCAGTTGATCTTCTTCTGACCGATATCAGCTGTCCTCCAGATCTGCTCCAGGAAGCTCGCAGTCGTGGAGCGGACGTGGTCTCCTCAGAGTGGCTGATCCAGGCCATTATCACCGGGGAGCGACCCGAACCCCTCGCCAGTCCTAAGTATCAGTATGATTTTGTGGAGTCAGCACCGCCCTAAAAGAGAGGCCTGATTTGCCTGAGGGACTCATGATAATTTTAACAGATTTTTGAGCATATTTGTGTAAACTTTCTTGAATTTTTGCTGTTGATGACATTCTGGAAGCTTTGTATTAAACTGTCGATGTATTTGTTTGCATTTTTCTCTGTTGTTATAACATTTGATTTTGTGAGTTTATTTTATTCCTTTCGTTGCTAGGTGTGCTTTAAGTGAGTTTGTTTGGTTATTTCAGCAGCGCGGTTTTGAATATTTTGTTCCGTTACATTTGTTCGGGTTTCTCCAGTCTGAGGTTAAAGTTAAAGGTTAAAGTTTCCGCAAAAGCGGAAGAAAATGTTTTGTCGAATCCAATTCCTCACACACAAAGTGGGAGATAAAAGGTCGGCGCATCTCGGGTTTTCACATTTCAGTCTCTGTACCGGAACTAGAGTGCACCCAGTTACGTGTCATTATTAGCTTATTTTGTTGCTCCTTACCTCCATTTCTTATGTTGTGGAGAGGCTTAGCTACAGCTCACCAGCTAGTGGGGGGGGGGGGAAGTGAGTTCTACGTACCTACTTCTAGCTGGGTGCCACCTTTTGGTGCTAGCTTTTGTCATGAAGATGGCTCAAAATACAAATTGTTAATAATTTCCCGGAAGTGGTTGTCGACTAGCCAACGACTACTGAAATTGAAACGCCTTCAAATGCTCCCTTCTCCCGAAGAAAAGTTCTAGATCACAGAATGTGCCAAATTAATGGATGTATGTGCATATTTTATGGATGTTTGTTTTTCTTGTTCTGTTTTTTAAAGTGCAGTGGAAAGTATTATCTTAGGTTTACAGTGTGTGATTATCACTTATGTAATACAACTATCTAGGAATATGCACCGGTCCGTAGTTTAATGATATTGCTGACTTTATGATTTATGTTCGTTACTACTTTAATTTTGTAATTTACTGAAACGTTTATGTAAATTTTTGACCGGGCAGTATATAAGCGGTTTGTGTATTTTTGGGACTTTTCGAGAAAACTTTCATCGCTGCCATCGCGGATAGTCATAGTTCTGTTCTTGTGGTTTGCCATTGAAATGAGCAGGGTTTTTAAGGGGGGGGGGGCTACGAACGGGTTGGCACGTCATCGTCGGAGAGAGCTACTTTTTCGCCTATTGTTAGCCAACATATCAAAGTAAAAAAGTTTAGGGTGGGCAACAATATATCTCATATACACCGTTTTTGGCAGGACGCCAAAGTACAAATTTTAGTTCGAAAAATGGGTTTTTTCAAAAAGCTTTTTCCAGCTCTGGTGATTTATCGGCTTGACCGATCTTGTCACTTTTTACCACAAATGTTTATTGTTACAAGTGCTAAATATTAAAAGTATTCCGGCTTTCGAGCGTTGCTTCCTTCTTCAGCAATAACAGGTCAAAGTTTGAAATTTGGCAAAAAGTTGCGAGGTGACCGTACGCCGTTTTCGATCTAATAAAATTGGCAGCCCCTAGCCTAGCCCAGCTTTTTACCAATTATTAGGCTCTAGTTGGGGCAACCTGTGGGTAAGTTTCGAGGGTTTTGGTTTTCTGGTTAGTGTGCTAGCAAAGTTTTCGTTAAGAAATAACCCTTATTTTTAGGCCTGAAAAGCTAGCTAAGCGCAGTAAAAATGGGGTCAAAAATTTTTTTGTCTCCGATTTTGCCGAAAAGGTGCTTGTAGGGGTTATTTGACCTGCTGAATCCGAATATGAAATCCGTTTTTCGCTATTACGCTTCCTTCGTGCAGTATGCGCTTACAACTGTCTTAAAGCTTTTTGGAGCGATCGCCATCCATACTTCGGGAAATCAATCTAGCATTTCTAAGCTTTGGAGCGATGTTTAGTGATCTAGCTTTCTGTACATCTTGGTACACTCACTGGCCTATAATGCGCAAAGTTTCAGCCGATTCTGCCACAGTACTTTGGAGTAATTGACTCACATCTTCGAAATGCCACCAAATAACAGCGACAATATCCATAATGTAATCTAGCACTGCGAACGCAGGGATTAACGAAATCACGTCATTTTCACACAAGTTAAGCCAGATACTTGGAGTATTAAGTGGAGTAAAGTTGGGTTCATTTGGTAAACCACAGCTCATTAGACGTTAGTTAACCTCCACCCGTATAGACCTACAACACCAAATTTTTCGCACTTTGATTGTATCTCACAGAAAAGTATACATTAATCTAAGGATTATTTTACACGATATCAAAGCACTATATGTCAGAACTATTTCTGGAAAATTTGGATACCGTACCTTGCGCATAGCGATCAGGGCGAGGCGAAGTTTGTGTATGTGTCATGTCGAGCTTTGGACCGACAGCACCAACTTCTGATGGCTCCACAGCACGCTACGCTGCATGGAATTCTTTCAAACTTTAAACTATTTTACACTAAACCTAATACTATTATGTGGCAAAAGACTAGCTAGCTTTTCCAACATTGAACTTTTAGTGTTATTCGTAGCCCCCCCCCCCTTAACTGGTTCAGCCTGAAGTCTAGCGAAGTCTAAATCCAGTGATCCAATGCGAAACTGATGTTAACTCCTTTAGGTACCCTTTTGCTTTAACTGATGAATTCTAACCATAACCAGCATACGCCCAAGTTAAATGTGGTTTCTGTGTTTGCTTTACTGCTGCCAAGTGCCAAGTTTGCCGTTATCTTTGTTCCGTGTGTTTTTAGTCTGTAATATACATAAGTGTTCTTTGCATGTAAATCCGATTTGTGTGAGAACAGGGCTTATGCGTGATTTTGAAACAATGAAAACGAGAGGGGATCCGAGGTTAAGTTTTTGGAATCTTACCAGATTTGCACTAAAAATAGATTAGTTTTTGCTGCCAACAATGGGGGAGGGGCTCCGGATCTCCTGATTAGTGCTGGGACTGGTTCCAATTTTTGAAACCGGTTCCGGTTCCGGTTCTTGACTACCGGTTCCGGTTCCGGTTCTAGCTACCGGTTCCGGTTCCAATTGGTATTTTTTACAAAAACGCTAAAATCACTCAATTTTTCTATTTTTTTTTTGAAAATCGCTATAAAACCGTGATGTATAATTGACTGCACAAGACTACAAAAGTATTTTAATTCCGTTTTTACTACATTTTACTATTTACAAATATTTTCTGTAAAAAGATGTTTTCTGTCTCAACATTTTAGTAATATTTTGGAACATTTTAGGTAACAGTCTTATCAAGATACTTAGTAATTATCAATCCAGACAAAAATTTTGCTATCGCCTTTCAGAAAGCGAATGTCGCAACTTTAGAAATAACAAACATACCTTACTGTCAGTCAAAAATAAAACTTTCCTCGGTCAATTTCAAACCGTCCAATAAAATTTGCTCATCGAGTTAACAGTATAGGATCAAATACAAAGCTTGATCATTGAAATGCAGCTATCGGAGGCCGATGGTTTTTCTGAGATAAAAATTCAGCAGAGGAGAATTGGAACAAATCGTTGAAGTGAATTTTCGGGCACTTCTGCACACAGGTACAACTAACTTCATACATTCGAAACCAAAAAGTCGTATGTGTAATAAATGAAATCAGTCAGTTGAGTTTTTATTTTGCACAGATTTTGATCGACGCCACCATAACTTTGTTGCAAAAGCGCCATTTTCTATCAAAGCGTAATCCTATATCGGCATAAAAATACTAAAAGATGACCATGAAATATGAAAATATTTTAATAAGCCGTCAAAATCATTCTTTCTTTCGGTATAACTAGCCAGCCAATTACTATTGATCAAGAACTGTATCTCAGGGTCCAGGGATACTATAGCTCAGCTTAACCACTAATCTGGAGTTACGCCTTGCTTTGCTGGTATGCTTCTGTTTAAGTTTAGCACACAAAAAATGCAGAGGCAATAGTAAAGCTCTACGAGTTGCCGTAAATCATCAAATCCTTAATATTTAACCTTTGTCAACCTTGAGGAAGAGCTAACATCGAATATATACACCTTAGTTATACCTTTCCAGAAAACTTAAAACATTGACTAAAAACTGCTGTTAAAAATATACTATAAAATAGATATCAAATCGTCTACCATTTACACAAAAGCTTAGCCGTCCTCAAAATTGCAGTCTAAATAAAATTTCCAAAATTAAGGTTAAATTTCAAGTGCTAAATTCAAATTCCTGGGAAAATTTTAAAATTTTACAAAATAAACCTTGATTGTAGTTCCAAACAGCCAAAATTTACACTAGAACCGGTCCGGTTCCAAAAGCCACCGGTTCCGGTTCTGAAAATCCTACCGGTTCCGGTTCTACCGGTTCTTTTGGAACCGGTCCCAGCACTACTCCTGATGTCCCATATAGATACGTCACTGCATGAAACCACTGTCATGCAATTTCGCATGAGGTTACTGTTTACTGTTTGGTTTGAATCTTTTCTTGTGTAGAGACTTCAAAAAATTGCACGAATTTTTACCATTTTCAGGGACAGTAGTTCCAACTAAAGACTAAGGCTGTTTTGATTTCGTCTTTTTCAGAATTTTGATTTTTGATTTTTGATGTAGGGCTAATTTTTGGAATTTTGATTTTTGATTTTTGATGCAGGTGCCAAATCATGTAATTTTGATTTTTGATTTTTGATGCGTCCTCAAATTTTCATAATTTTGATTTTTGATTTTATTTTGATTTCTGATTTTTGATTTTTGATTCAACGCAAAGATTTGCTTTAACGACAAAATCACAGCTGAAGAGAATGAGGTAGCTGGTAAGTAAAAAGGTAAAGGTTACCCCAGGAGATATCTCCGTTCTGCCACAGGACATGGGGTGCCGGTGCTCATCCCCGGATTCTCAGCCGTAGAGCCAGGAGTGCCACCTCAAATGATGGCTGCATCCGTGGAAGGGGCCTGCACAGACTCCTGTTACCTTCCCACCGTAGTGGTACCCATTTACGACCAGTTAAGGATGGATAGCTGGGTTGGCTAGAGTCGAGAAAGCTCTGTGGCTTCTGGGGATCGAACCACCGACCGTAAGATTGGAAGGTTTGACCAGCGCCTTAGACCACTCGGCCATCTCGACTAAGATAGCTATGGTTTATAGGTATGGCTATAGAGGTAGCTGGATTCTAAGTTTTATGGCCCCCGATTTCACTTATTTTCAGGCTAAATATACATGTGGTCCCATAACAAAATAAAATTTCTTGGGAGCGGTTAATTAAACGAATTACAGTTAAAATTCTTACGACTAACAATTCGCACCAATATTGTTGAGGAATACGACGGGAAAGGACTACAAACGATTACGGTTTGGCCGAAACCCTAAATTAAAGCTCTACACGCATGTGTTTGTTACAATATAAATCACTAGGCTAAGCCAAGTACGAACAAGAAAAATCCTACAATCTCATTCCTACATAGGTCAAACCTTAAGTCACATATTCCTGCCTTGTGGAGACCTGGTGTAAGAAGATAAATGTTAAAAACACGACGAACTTTAAATTTGGATAAAACTTGAATATGAATATGAATTTGGAAACGTCGAAAGTTTACAATCTTTTTGCTACAGCCGCTCGTCGTCGTATTGATGCGTGCATCCAGGGTTAAACACCAGCAATTTGAGTGCATAGCAGCATTCATCTGTGTTTTATGTGAGATACAGACTGCGGATTTGTATTCTGCCAAGCGGAAGACTGACTACATACAACTTCTCAGCAAAATTTGAGAAAAAGTTTTTCGGTTTCGCCTTAGCTTCCCCATAAGTCTGTGTATTCGTAGGATTTTCGTCAAGAAAATGAAGTAAACGCTGGCCAGCAGGCGGATCCACGAAGGATACAAGGCATTAATCATAAAGAAATAATGAAAAACGCCTCCCATTGGCTCTCTCCTGTTCGGACTAAGGCTTTTTGCTTTAGTCACTGCAGGCAGGCGTTTTTCATTATTTCTTTATACTCCTAGGATTTTGTAATTTTTGAGCCCTGAGACTTTGAACCTGAAAATCTTCGACACAGATTGATTTGGAACTCTTAATACATGTCTTGTTTTTGAGAAGATATGAGGCTTATTGTTTTCGAACCTGGTTGGGGTCTTTTCCAGATTACCCCCCCACCACTCAAAGTTCTTAAAACTCGACCAAATGAGCTGAAATTTGGTGTGGGTATGTTTTCGACCACGCTGAGTTCAAATATCGCAAAATTTTTCGATTTCGCGAAATTCGATTTTTTTCGATTTTTTTCGATTTCCAAGGGAGACCAAGGGTAACCGAAAAATTTTTTGTCTTCGATTTTGCTGAAAAGTTGTATATAGGGGTTTTCTGGGTCGCAGAACACGAATCTGAAGTCCGTTTTTCGATTCAGCTTTTCGTTAGTTCAGCATAAGCTTACAAGTTAAGCTTACAACTTTAGCTTATATCAAGCTAACGAAAAGCTGAATCAAAAAACGTACTTCAGATTCATGTTCTGCGGCCCAGAAAACCCCTATATACAACTTTTCAGCAAAATCGAAGACAAAAAATTTTTCGGTTACCCTTGGTCCCCCCTTGGAAATCGAAAAAAATCGAATTTCGCGAAATCGAAAAATTTTGCGATATTTGAACTCAGCGTGGTCGAAAACATACCCACACCAAATTTCAGCTCATTTGGTCGAGTTTTAAGAACTTTGAGTGGTGGGGGGGGTAATTGAAGTCCTTGACTTTCGATTTTGGGTCAAAGCAACCCCTCCTTAATTTGATGTTTAAGGTGTTATTTCTTTTGAATACATGTTAACTTTGAATCATGTTGAAGGTGTGTATTACATTCTACAATGTATCTACTGCGTATGTTTTCTTTTCCTTAAATAAACTGTTTTCTTTTTTGTAGCAGCGGTGTTTGATTACTCTAGGTGTGTCTAGTACTTTTGTGAGAGCCCAGGTGTTAATTGGGCATGAAGATTGAGGAACCCATACTTGTGGGTATGTTGGTCTCAATTTAACATTAAGTGTAATGAAGAACTAAATGAATCAAGTGTATTCACCAGCCTGCGTCCCTTTGACCCTTTGTGGCAGAACCTTCCGTGTGTGCACCCGTTGGAGAGATTGATTCAGGTTCAGGTAGTGATGTTTCAGACACTGAAACTATTTTGGCAGGAGACCTGAAACTGAAACTGACCCTATTTTATACGGCCGCCTGAAACTGAAACTAGATTGGGTAGTTAACTGAAACTCGGACTGAAACTGGATTCAGTCTTTTCTCAAAACTTGACGATTTGAAGGTTTTAAGCGGTGTTTTCTTTAATACTCTGCAGTAGGAGTATAAATAATCATAAATTTGCGTTATAGTATGTCTCAAGGCTAGAAACTGCAATTTTTCGAATGAACTGAAACTGAAGCTATTTTGGGAAGAGACCTGAAACTGAAACAGTCTTGGACCGCCGACTGGAAGTGAAACTGAAACTAAAATCGGTTACTGAAACAACACTAGATTCAGGTCAGTCTACAACCGTCCATAACATAAAGAGCTCATAATTCTTCTTAATCAGAACCGAGCAAGTAGGTTTCGTTGTTAATACTGTACGTCTGCTCCGATTACAATAGCTTTCTCGCTTGGTGGGGGACGACAAATCAAAGCCCCCTCCCCATTTGGTGGGGACAGGGTAGTCGACTACCAATCAGATCGTAGAAACCTCCAGAAAGCTCTCCATTTCGAAACGGAGGGGACGCAAAGAGGTCCCGTTGACAGCCTGCTCAAAAATATTACCATTTGGAGAAGGAGTCGTGAGAGATCCTGTTAGTGTTGTTTCAGTAACCGATTTAGTTGCAGTCAGTCGGCAGTCCAAGATGATTTCAGTTTCTGGTCTCCTCCCAAAGTAGTTTCAGTTTCAGCTTCAGTTCATACAAAATCCTGCCTTCAGAAATAATGTAATGAATAAATTGATGATTATAATATATACACCCACTGCAGAATATTAACAAAAAGGCATTGTAAAACAAAAAAGTTTTGGTCTACGCAATTTAGTTTCAGTCGGCCGCCTAGGAAAGTTTCAGCTTTAGATTCAGGTCTTCCCCCAGAATAATTTCAGTTAAAGTTTCAGTTTCACTGCCTAAAACATCATATTTCCTTTGGGTCCAAAGCCGGATCATAAGCAATTTTAACGATCTCGCTACGAAGGGGTGCATTTTTTGCTTTTCCGTCCCTCTAAGCTAACCGAGAACCTCTTCAAACTAAACTGATGCTACCTTAATCCCTTGATAGTCCTCCCTACCAAACGAGAAGCCGAAGGAAATATTTTGTAACATTCCCCCCTCCGCAACAAGCAGGGGAACATTACGTCAGTTACCCGTAATCATCGCAAGGAGGTTAGCAAAACTTACTGTGGACTGTGCACCAACCAAGTTTAAGAATATCCCTAGAATAGCAGAAGGTTAACTACTGGATTCCCATTCAAAAATCTTTACCATTCTGCTATTCTTAAAATTTTTTAATGCAGTCCAGGGCTAGTGATTTACTGTTCTTATGAAATGAAATAGGATTAGGCGCTCAAGATTATCGACTTCAGTCAGTCCGACATGAGTGTGTTTCGTTCGTAGATTTGGGTCTGTTTTCCGACCCACTCCCTTTTTATTTGGGTCCAGACTATATACATGCGCTGGGGGAGGGTTTCACCCCCCCCCCTCGACCTGGAGCTCACCCTCCACCAGGGGGTTGCTCACCCCCTCCCAGAATCCGGATTTTTGTGGTTGGGCAAAAAACTGAAAAAATCCAGTTTTCCGGGCTCCCCTCCTGAACGTGTTTGGTCCAGACTCCAGAGAGAATACGAGTACTTGGGGGGGGGGGTGGAGATTGTGGGAGGGTTTCACGTTCACCCTCCAGATCTGGAGCTCATATCAGAAAGGTTGCTCAGCTCTACCACAGAATCCAGTATTTTTCGGTTTTATATATTGCAGTAAAATTAGAAAAATAGTTTTTTTCGACAGCCTCTCCCCAACCCCCAAAATTAGCCTCCTGGTCCTGCACATGTTTGGTCCAGAGCAAAGTTGTCTCATCCTCATCCCATCCCAAACAAACGGAATGGCACAAACTCGTAGAAATAAAGTTTAATTAAATGTCTTATTCATCAAGGAAAAAGAACAATTTTTAGATTGTTGATTTTACATTCATTCTATATTTTGTCAAACTTTGTGTATTGTTTGAATTGTTTCGCGCTTCTCCATCAAAATAAAGTAAAAATACTAATTGCTACGCAAAGAAGTCCCGTAAAATTTGCCTTTTCCCCTCGTGGCGGATCCCGACATCACCCCAAAAGCCTGGAAAATAACCTGTTCTATATGGTGTTAGTAGAATTGTTTCAATAAGAAATTCGCCGGGCCGGGCCCCGGCCTTAGTTATCAACCCGGGCCCGCTCCCAGGTCGGTGTCATTAGCATGACCCGAGGTCCGAACTACAAACATACCTAGTCTTGAGATTTTTATATGATATGTTCAGCCTGGCCAAACGAAGGCCAAGGAGTTCAAGATAATTATGTATGCCCGAAATCAAGAGCCTGGTTGACCCGACGGCTCAGCCGGCTTTAAACTAAATTCGGTCCCGTCTGGGCGCGATACCCACTACAATTTAGAGCAATTTAGACACCGACTAGATGTACCATATGGCTTCAGTGGAACCATCCCGAAAAATGTGTTGGTCGGACAGCAAAACTGATATCTGAAAGCTCCGGACAACAAACTCCCTCCCCATTATATCTTAAACGTTATCCTCCTTCCTCTTCCTCCATCGTTATCTGTGACGTCTGTATTGGCGTAAATTTGAAAAGATTTGATCCGCAAATTCTTTTAACTCGATTTCAGCCCGAGTTTCAGGTCTTTACCCAATCTAGTTTCAGTTTCAGTCGGCCGCCTAAAATAAGTTTTAGTTTCAGTTTCAGGTCTGCTCTCAAAATAGTTTCACTTTAAGTGTCAGTTTCAGTGACCGAAACTGAAATTTTAAATCTGAAACTTGGTTTTAATTTCAGTTTCAGTGCCTGAAACATCACTAATGTATTATATCTGAAAACAGGGATGGAAACTGGGTCATGGGTCACTGGGTCATGGGTCGTTTGGGTCGCCATTTTTGCTTGGGTCACTGGGTCTTGGGTCACCAATTTTCTAAACCGTTTGGGTCAGTGTGGGTCTGGGTCAAGCTTCCTATGGGTCACTTTGGGTCTGGGTCAGCAATTTTTATTGGGTCATTTTGGGTCTGGGTCACAGGGTCTTACCAAATTTCAAATTCGAAGATCTGGGATTGTTGCAATTACGTAAAACTGTCGCTGCTACAAAAATTTTTCGCGCCGTCGGCGCGAATTTTAAATTGACTTTAAATTTAAATTGCGTTGTAGTGACAATCTTAATTTCGTTCGTTCTTTCATTTGAATTTAGTATTGCTTCTCGGAATTCAGTGAGTTAGCTGTGACTTGTCCGGTCATTATGTTTTCGCAGGTTCACGTAACAAAAGCCATGTACACTTCTATAGATTTAATTTTAAGTACTTTGCTACATCCTGGGGTTTTTACGGGTGTGCCCATTTGGGTCCATGACCCCACCCCCCCCCCAGGGCACCACAAGGGAGAAAAGCCAAATTTAGATGGCAAAATCAAAATCGGGGGAACGCAAAAGGCAGGGGCCAAAACAATTGAGAAAGAGAAGAGATAGAGAAAACAGGCTATACCGATCTGGCATTTAGCCCATTTTATCCAATTTTACCCCCCCCCAGGCCCCCCAAGTCCCCCCCCCCACTTATTTTCTGAGCTACATCAACCAATCAGAAATTCCAAGTAAAATAACTATAATAATAAAAATAATAAAAATGACAGAATTGAGGAGCTATGAACCTGCAAAGTATACAAATCGGTATGTATAGGTATACCTACTGCATACCCAACTTCAAAAATCAAGAAAGTTATGGCGTTTCAAAACCATTTCACAAAAGGATAAAATTCAGTTAAGGTCGAGTTATTTCATTGGGTCACTTGGGTCTGGGTCATGAAAACTCCTGGGTCAGCTGGGTCTGGGTCACGAAAACGATTGGGTCATTTGGGTCTGGGTCACGGAATTTTCAAATTTCATGGGTCGCCTTGGGTCTGGGTCAAATTCGCGCTTGGGTCAAGTGGGTCATGGGTCAGAAATAATGACCCAGTTTCCATCCCTGCCTGAAAATATGCTAAATCTGTGGCTATATATATAAAATTTGGTACTCACTCGACTACCCCGTCCTTTAGCTATATACAGCTATCGAAAAGCTAAATCAAAAACATCAGAATTGCGGTTCTGCAAACCAGAATATGCATGCAGCCCCATATGCAACTTTCCAGCGAAATGGTGTCAAGATGTTCTTCTGTTCTCTTGAATTGAAAAATCTAATTTCGTGAAATTGAAAATTTTCTTGATAATTAAGCCCATTTTTCTCTAAAACATTCCCAGGCCACCCATACATATGTATATATATATATATATATATTTTTTAGCTAAGTAGATAAAATTTAGATATTTTAAGCAACTTTTTATTCTACATTAACCTCTTGCCCTTGCAATCATACTAATACACAGCGCTCGTACATCAATCAATTCCTATGTATTGTCTGCACAAGAACCCATATTCCCAGACAGCGCTGCGAGCAGGCACAGCTCGCAGCACCGTTCCGCCCGCCGCAGAACCGAGGTGCAACTGTGTGGCGCTTCTACCAGGCTGGTGAACCAAGAAGAAACCGAGGACAAACCTGAACTAGAGGCATCAGGCAATCTCGTACCCACGTGAAGCTGTATATAATACAAGCTGTATATATATATACAACTGTACAGGCTCTGTTTAACCACCTTAAAATTTTGATTTTTGACCTTCACATACGTAAAACTGCGCCTCACCGTTTGTCCCACCACAGCACAGTTCTGAAGTATAAAGTTTACTTCTTAAAAAGTATGCAACTGCTTGTTAAAAGTAGGGATGCACCGGGAGCGCTCCGCTCCGGCCCCGCCCCGGTAGTCAGGCCCGGCCCCGGCCCTGTACCGGGACCGGGGCCAAAAATTAGCAGAATTTTGTAAATTTTGAGATTAATTCAAAATTTTGAAATTTCGAAAGTCAAAAAGTATGTAATACAAAGCGTTTGTTTTCCAGCCGATATGAATGAAAACAACGATAGTACGTTTGTATATCAAAAAATATTGCAAAATTTAATTTTTAAGAAAATTTTAGAAAATTTTCTATTTAGACCCCCATTTTCTAGGCCCCGGCCCCGCCCCCGGCCCCGGTAGTGGCGGCCCCGGTGCATCTCTAGTTAAAAGCATTATTGTTGTTTGTTTCAGACGAGTAAATCATGGATCTACGTATAGTTTCCAAAGGATTATGAATCATTTTAGGCAAAAATTTGACCCTCCAATAAATCCCGGGGGGCGGATTTTCAGAGGTCAATTTCGGGGAGACTCTCCCCGTAAAATACCCCGTCCCTTTCTCGCGATTAGTGCAAGTTTTGTAGTAGCGTTGATTCGAACCTGGACCAGACCATCGGTTTTTCAGTCAGCCGTCACAGCACAATTATAAAAGGTTTAGGAGCAGTCGGATAAAAAGCAAAGTTGGCCTTAGAATATAAATCTCAGTCTGGCTGTCGGTTCGGTGAGAATGATAGCGGCTAGACTTTCCAGGGCGGATAGGCTTGTCTGGCCGACGGCAAACATTGTCGCCCACAAGAGCGAATCTGACAATTATATGTAAATTTATTCTTATATACCATTATTATAGGGGGCGCGATAGCGTTCCCCCTATAATATGGGGTGTAAAGGCTCAGCGCGGCCCTTAGAGATCCTTTCGAGCACTGTGTCGGCTAAATACTCAACCAAACTAGATAAATTTGGTATCGTTGGAATCAGCACGACGAGTACAACAAGTAGCAAAGTTTTGGTCAAAATTTTCAGCGGGGAAAATTTTTCGATTCCGGACAAGTTAGTTTCGTCTGTTACTTTTTTCCTTTTTTTTTTTTTTTGTAAGTCACGCTGGACAAGCAGTTTTAGTCTAACCCTACAAACCGAACGATCTGGGCATTTTCAGCCGGTGAAGTTTGGTTTTTCTGAGAGTAGTATTTGTGTTAACGTACCTTTTGGACAATTTTTCGCCGCTCCGGCCCGGCCGGCCACCTGTGCGGCCGGCCAAAGGTGGCCTGGACCGCTAAGATGGCCAAAAAAGGCCAATTTTGTGGGTCACTGTATACAGGGCTCAGGGAACAAGCTAGAGAGATACGTGACTTGTTGCATAAGAAACTTTGGGATGGGTAGCGTGTCATAACGAGGGCCGACTTTTGATACCTCAGTCCGGGATCGTGCAGGCGGCCGGCCCAAAGTTGGTCTGGCCCAAATGAGCCATTTTCGAGTTTTGGAGAGTCCCAGCTCTACAGAAAATAGTAAAAAATTGGCGAAGAAATATGCTGTTTTGGGCCATATAGTGGGGACGCATGTAAGGGTTATCGGGGTCGCTGAAAACGATGGAGTTTAATGGCAGCGTTGTGGCAGAAGGCATTGTTGAAGTGACTCACTGTTATGCAACAAGTTATAGTACGCTGTCTGTAGACTTACTGTAAACGGCTAAACATATGAAAGTTGGTGATACTGTGGCTGTAGTAAGGGGAACTGTAGCTATGTTAGTTGGTGCACTCTCTAGCTTCCACTGTGTTGTATGTGTCCCAAACACAGCACCGTCGATAACAAGTTATTAATTTTTGTCACTGGCATTTGAAATTCGGCATACAGATAGTTTAGGACATTGCAAACTATAGATAGGTTTCGTATACTAATTACGATTGATTATATGGTCGTGCTGCAGTAGAGTGCTGCAGAGGCGTTAACGGGGTCGCGAGAATCCTTGTGTAGTTAGTTGCGTCAGCTGTACTTTAGCAGCACTTGTTTGCAGCGCAACTAGATGCAAACGCACAGCCAAAAAGAGACTTATACGGCATGATTTCATGCTATTCTGCACAAAAGTTCGCGGAATTTCAGACGATTGCAAGTTATTCGTGAGTTAGTTAGTGCCGTGCAAAAAAGTGGCCACTTTACTCGCAGCGCAACCATATAGTAAGATCGTAATTAGTATAGCGAAACCCATCTTTTTATAATAGTTTGTTCAATGTCCTAAACTATCTTGCCGACTTCAAAATGCCAGTGACAAATTAATAACTTGTTATCGACGGTGCTGTGTTTTGGGATCAGCACATATACGAGCACGGTGGAAGCTAGAGAGTGCACCTAACTAACATAGCTACAGTTCCCCCTTACTATACTACAATTATCACCAACTTTCATATGTTTAGCCGTTTACAGTAAGTCTACAGACAGCGTGCTATGGCTTGTTGCATAACAGTACAGCACGATAGCAGCACCGCACAAAAGCGCTGTGACTATGCTCATCGTTTTCAGTCGACCCCTGATAACCCTTCCTTTACCCATGTGGTCCCACTATATGGCCCTAAACAGTCCATATTTCTGCCAATTTTTGACTATTTTCTGTAGAGCTGGGACTCCGAAAATGGCTATTCTGGCCGTACTCAACTTTGGGATGGGTAGCGTGTCAGGCCGATTTTCGATATTCTGTCCGGGATCGCAGGCGGCCGGCCCAAAGTTGGTCTGGCCAAATAGCCATTTTCGGAGTCCCAGCTCTACAGAAAATAGTAAAAAATTGGCAGAAATATGCTGTTTTGGGCCATATAGTGGGACGCATTGGGGTAAGGGTTATCGGGGTCGCTGAAAACGATGAGCATAGTCGCAGCGCTGTAAGTGGTGCTGCTATCGTGCTGTACTGTTATGCAACAAGCAATAGCACGCTGTCTGTGGACTTACTGTAAACGGCTAAACATATGAAAGTTGGTGATAATTGTGGCTGTAGTAAGGGGGAACTGTAGCTATGTTAGTTGGCGCACCCTCGCAGCTTCCACCGTGCTGTATGTGCTGTCCCAAACACAGCACCGTCGATAACAAGTTATTAATTTGTCACTGGCATTTGAAATTCGGCATACAGATAGTTTAGGACATTGTCAAACTATTATAGATAGGTTTCGTATACTAATTACGATTTTACTATATGTGTTGCGCTGCAGCAGAGTGTTGCAAAAGTGCAGCACGGCCTATAACTAACTACAGTATAACTTGCAATCGTCTGAAATTCCGCAGGCACGTGCAGAATAGCATTGGAAATCATGCCGTATAAGTCTCCTTTTGGGCTGTGACGTTTGCATCTAGTTGCGCTAGGCAGTATAGTGCTGCTAAAGTACAGCACGGCCTATAACTAGCTTCACAAAAGTTGCAATTGTTCGAAATTCTGCAGCCACGTGCAGAAGAGCATTGGAAATCATGCCGTATAAGTCTCCTTTTTTGGCAGTGACGTTTGCATCTAGTTGCGCTGCAGTAGAGTGCTGCTCAAGTACGGCACGGCCTAATACTAGCAACAGATAAATATAGCAAGCTTAACAAAAAAAATCAAAATTCGGTTTTTTGGCTGAAACTTTCTGCAAAAACTGAACTACAAATCGATTACCGGACAGCAATACGTAACTGAACAAAGTAC
>JASAND010017989.1:0-28033 GCA_030248195.1 Trissonchulus latispiculum
GCAAGTGTTTCAATGAACTAGAGGGCCGAAACTGCTATCAGATGCAATGGCATAAATCAACTGATCAATTGTGAAACCGGAGTGAATTAAACTCTCGTAGATCCTAGATTGAAAAATTATTTTACAACCTTTAATTTAGACATTGACTAGCGATAGCGTTTAGTCACCTGTATGTGACCTGTATAAGCGCATCACCAAAACTTTCAAAGCTCTGACGCGTTGAACATAAATGTAAAGTCTGACACAAAAATTACAAAATCTGTAAGGCCTCCAGTGAACTAAATATACGTTGTAACCACATAAAACCATATATTTTCGAAATCCTTGCAGCGAGACAAACATTTATATAATTTAAAAATTTTTAAAATTTCAAAATTTAAAAATATTGGTTTCTCGAAGAATATTTCGGGCCGATCAAGCTATTCAGCTCATTCTTTTACAAACATTTTCCCATCCAAACACGCATCGATTGACACAAGATCGAAGAAAATCGGTTGAGAAATTTTATTCTAAAAATTCGTTTTTCCATTTTCTTTGATGTTTGCAGCTTTTTGCAGCTTTGACTGGTTATTACTCGCGACTCGCTCAACGGAAAATTTTTCGATTAGATTTTCAGAGGACCGAATAGGCGTCCGCTTTCACCTGATATATGTGGTATTTCAAATTTTGACAGTAGATTTTTTTGAAGAATACCACTTTTTGACCAAAAATTTCGGCAAAGCGAATCTGGTAAACGTGAGTAAAAATAAGATAATTATAAAGTTCAGGCTGAGCTAAATCCAACGATGTAAAGGTTTTGTTGCTACGAATTATATTGCGCCAGCAATGAATTTTTAAACAACTATCCCTGATATCAGCTGGTTTTTGGCTCTGTTTGATATTGCCGCCGTGATTTGACTGAAACAGTGTAAACTAGCAAAACCAGCTAAAATAAGGGATATCGTTTAAAAAATTCATTGCTGGCGCAATATAAATTGTAGCAACAAAATCTTTATCGTTAGATTCAGGTCGGCTAGAACTTTATGATTATGTTATTTTTACTCACTTTTGCTAAATTTGCTTTGCCTGAAATTTTTGGTCAAAGAGTGGTATTTTTCAAAAAAAAATCTACTTTCAAAATTTGAAATACCAGGTGAAAGCGGACGCCTAGGCGGTCCTGAAAATTTAATTGAAAAAATTTTCCGTTGAGCGAGTGTACCTTGTAGATTGTATTTACTTCCATTTCGCGAATGCAGGTCAGGATCTTGTGGAGTTTATCAGCGTCCAGACAGCCTGGACTCAAATAATCGAAAGTTTCACCAAATAGCGCTCTAAACTGGTCAGCTTCTTCGGAAGATAAAATGGCGTAGCAGGCGCAATTAGCATACATTTGGCAGTTACTGTTATATCCGTAATTCCAACTATAAAAAACTGTAGCCGCCGCAACGGCCATAGTGAACTTTGTTTCTACCTTCAGAGAATTATTCAAGGATGTAGGGTATGCGCTGATATCTCCTTTAAAGGCAGCTGATATTGGTTGCAACCTGACTTCGCACTTCTTTTCCAGGGTTCCACTCGCCAGGTGGATAACGGAGGGTGAGCCCCCATGTCGATATCGTAGTAGAACAGCAGTATGGTTATAATTCAGTCCCATCAATTGTCTACGCTGCCCAACCTTCAGGATGCCAGCGGGAAGTGACCACCAGTTGGAATAACTGGCCATCGCAACCGATTGGGGAGCCCTTCCCATTAAATTAAGGCAACCTTTCCTAAACACCGACGTAAAAAGTCACAACAGATGTTGGATCGTTTCCACCAGCAGAAACGAAATTGGACAGCAGGTGTACAACCAGCTGATTTGTTTCGGAGGATACAGAAAATGGCCTGTCATTAGATATGAATGCAACGAAATGCTGGCAGCAATTTCTGTAGAGATCATACTTCCACCTTTCGTCGATAAGCGTCGTACAGATTTGCGGGGGGGGGGGGGTCCACTAGGTACGCAATTGCGGGGGGTGGGGGGGCCGTTAGCGTGCACAGCATGGCTCAGCTGCTGATAACAGAGAGCTTGCTTGCTGTCACACTCTTATCTATTATGTACTCTTGGTTAGATCAACAACAGTGACTATTCTAAATACAGAACTTCATTAGTATTCTACGTCGAACGATTTGACGTAATTGCCAGACTTTGTATCAAACAATATACAGTAATAGTCGTTGTAGATGCTTCATGAAGCTGTCTGTGATAGGCTATAATGCCGAATGAGCTTTAAAAAGATCTTGAACTAAACTGTTGTCATATTTTAGAGCGTTTATGATCAATAGTTTAAGAAAAAAGCAGAAGAATCTTACACTTGGTGGCTTAACTCAAGTTTACTCACTATTTTTGTCTATCACAGTAACTGCAGAAATCTCTTAGCAGTTTATTTATCTCAGCTATTTAGGAGAAATCTGATTAGATCATCTTAAGTTTTGGGCAAAACGTCTGTTGCTGCCTGCAGTTTCTACTTAGATTTCGTTTACTAATGATTTGGTTTTTCAACAGTCGTTAAAGCCAACCTTGCAACCATAAATTGACATAGGGTCGACTCCTGAGGGGCTCCTCCCAAGAAAAGTTTGAGCGGAAATGTTCGAGGAGGCAGCAACTAAAAAATTAAAAAGTTAGGATTTCTCAAATTTGCGACAAAATTTTTTATTTTTTGAATTGAATTTAAATCGTTTGTCCGGTCTTAGAAAAAATTGAAAATTAAAAATTTAGGTATTGGATTAAATTCAAGTTCAATCGAAAGTTGTTCAAAGGCCATGTGGTAAAATTTCGTTTTTTTATTTTAGCAGGCAGCATGCGTTTCTGCCGGTCTTCAACACTTTGCTTGCTGCCGGTTGCATTGATTTAGGTTTATATTCCTACACTTTTCCAACAATGTCTCCTTAACAGAATATTAAAAACTCTCTAGTCGTTAAATAACCATACTTTACATCTAAACGTGATCGTCCCATATGTGTCCATTCTTCAACATTCAAAGTTAACCTCACATGCTGTTATATATGAAAAGTTAGAATAGTTTTTCACTGCACCTAAGAGCTAGCTCTGCAGTATTTAGATAACGGCTGTAACGTATGTAACGTAACGACGTAACAGCTGCAGTGCCGATGCGGCCCAACTTTGAAGCAAGCGTATGGACCGTTAAGTTAAAACCTAGTAGCGAGTACAATGTTTAGAGTTTTGCATTTAGAAAAAGCTAAGGTAGTCTTTCATTATAGCATAGCTATAGTACAGGAATATAATCCGCGACTACTGGAAAATGGCTGCCATAAAATGATATGTTCTAGAATTTTTCGGATTTCGGAAGATTGTTTTTGCAGTTTTTTCATTTTTCAACGATCTCATTAGCTTGACCTGATTCCAGCCACTCTAAAGTACCACACCACTCTTCCCGCAAGCTCTGCCATTTCATTCGCATTCATCATTATAAAGCTGTACAGCACGCACTTAGCGAACAAAACCTCAACTAAAGTAATTATGTCGCGAAATCAAATAATCTAGCTCTTCTTGAGATAAAATCCTTGTATCAGTTGTGTATATGATGTAAAGATTACGTACGTTGTGACTATCGTTAGACGAAAACTTTATCTGGTGCCAAATACCAATTTCCTGCACTCTGTAGAGAAGATATAGGTGATGTGTACAGAATGCAATAATTCAAGAAAGTTTCCCGCCAAGGACAAAGCATTTGGTGGTGGAATGACTACTGAAAGCTCAGATGCTTCAGAGAGATTTAGATGTATAAATGTTGGCACGTTTATGGTTGAACTTGATTACGTATTTTATGACTAACACGTTCAATTTTAATTACCAAACAAGCTCCCCTTAATGAAAAAGTTAGCCGCTTATGTGGATTTAACAATCTGCAAATTCTGAAACAATTTTTAATTTAAAGTCATAATCTGTTAATAACGAAAAATGTATATATATTTTCGAACATGGAACTCATGTTCATAGGAACTTATCTTGTTCGAACTAATTACTTGCCCTTTATCAATTTAATTCAAGTGCAAAAATGAGCTTAGTTTATATAATCAAAGCAGCAGCTTTAAAAATAATCGGGCCAGCAGAATTATTAAGCGACATACTTTAAATTTAAATTTCGAAACCATTGTTACGCTGACAAGAATCATTTATTGGAATTGAATACTTATCAATAGCACCAGCTAATTCAATTTGCCAAAATCATAACTAAAAACCATTTAAAGTTTCAAAAACATTGGAAAGTTAAAGCTTAAAATGTAATCTGGTTGAACTTAATGTGTTAACGCTTCTCAGTTATCGACTGTTTTCAATATTCCAGGTTATCTTTATTAGTTAGTGAGTCAAATTTGTTATTCATTTAAGATTTTAGCGACATAAAAAACGATATATGTATGCTTTTAAATAAAAGAATGCTTATGAAAATCTGATTTTCAGTAAGTACATGCTTGTAACTTAAAATGCATTACTGAAAGACTGATAAAAGCTATTTAATTGTTAATTAAAAGGTTTATCATTGATGGCTGATCTGATCTTCGTGCCTCACTACTGTTTGCATGCTGATATAGCCTGTTTTCCATTACTTGACAATACCTGTTACCTGTCACCAAGTACCTGTCAATAAATAGTTCTGTTGTGTTGCATATATTTCGGGAACAGTTCCTTTCCTTGAACTCTTGCATCGGTTACCTAAACCGTAGCATTATGTAAGATTTAGACGATAACCTGTCCAAGTTATTCAATAATCTAAACACAAAAAACACCCGATGGATGAAGTCGTCCATCCCTCAGAGCTTTATCATTATTTGTAATCATGCCTTTAGAACGGCGAGTTACAAGCTGGATCATTGTGGTTACGTTTTGATTGGGACAAAGTGTGGGGCGTAATGTCTGGGACGTATGGGACAAATAATAAGGACAAAGTCTGAAAATGTACAAAATTCGAGTTACGGAGCTTCAAAGTTGTCAAAATGGAAATGTCAAATCGGCCAAAATGACAAAAATTTGAAACTCCTCCAAATATAATCAATATGGTACTGAAATGAAAGCCCTCAATACGGAGAACGGAATTATGCATAAACTGTGTCACTAAAGTGCTTCTTTTGGAAGTTATAGTAATAAACAGAAACGGAAAACTAATGAAGATGTTAGTGGCAAACTGCGCCTTTTTAATAACACATATTTGAGCATTCTTCTGTCACTGTACTTGTTACCTGTTTCTTTTATTGCGGTTTTACCTGTTTGAATGTTGCAACTGTTACTTGCAGCGACAGCAGTCACATTGCAAACGTGTGCTTCTGGTTTGGCATTTGTAGTGGCACAATTCAATGTCTTGACAGCTTTGGGTTCCTAAAAGTGCCGTACAAGGCACAAGTACCCTGACTATATTTTGGGGCAAACCTCCAAAATTTGACTCTAATGCTAGCGCATGCGTATGGGAATTAAACTTAAACTGAGCGAAATGGGCGACTACAAAGTTGAGTACCCTGGGCCACTCCTCTTAAGTTGCACAGAAACAAAATTTGGCCACTAATTTGCACGAATGAAAAATATTGCATAGCCACAGTCTCATTATCAGTAGAATGTGACTGGATACTAAGCTACCACACCTACCGGTCATGTACCGATCGCCCCAAACTTACCGTAGCGTACCCCCGCCATTTAAAATTTGATCAATTGAGCTAAAATTTGGCATGGGTATGTTTTCGACCACGCTGAGTTCAAATGTGGCAAAATTCTTTGATTTAGCGAAATTAGATTTTTTCGATTTTCAAGTGGTGACCACGGAAAGAGAAATCTTTTTGTCTTTAATTTTGACGAAACGCTGTATATAGGGTTTTCTGGGCCGCAGAACAGGAATTTGAAGTCTATTTTTTCATTCAAAGTTTTGTTTGTTCGCAATAAGATAAAGTTCTAGGCTTAAATGTAAGCTTGAGAGGAGCAAACAAAAACCTGAATCAAAAACGGACTTCAGATTCCTGTTCTTCTGGCCTAAGCCCAATGAGCCTTTAGGGTTTGAACGGGTCTGCAGCCGGCCGGGGTTTTTGCTTTGGTGGGTCGTTTCCAGGCCCAGTCCAAAAAATCAAGCGTTAATTTTAAAAAATCCTTAGCTTTCCAACAAATTTTGTAAATTTATTTTTTGAGTTGCAAGCTCCTTGAAAATGTCAGTTCAGCATACAAGTCACCTCAAAACGTTCTTGGTAGAAGCTCCCTCAGGACCCGACACTATGTTAAATATATGGTCTTGGCATCGCTTTAGCATTGATCATTGCTGTATACCTGCATTAATCTGGCTGTTATCCGTTCGAACTATCGTACTGACTGAGTTTATGACATTTATTTGCGTGGAAGGATGCCCTTTTCCTTCATCACATAGGTGTTGAATTTCTATAGCCTTGACCTCAATCACTCGTCCATAAGTTGTCACATTAACAACAGCAGATTCCTGCTGGCAAGCGCCAGGTTTAGCTTCCATGGAGATTTTCCTCACCTGTCCTGGCGGAAGATTCACTACAGACTCACGTACAGTGCGATGGCACAGAGATTCAAAATAGGAACCTGTCCGTTATTAAGTAGATCAAAGTCTACCGCAGAGTTATGGTTTCAAATGCAGACATAATTCGGAGCTTGTACCGTTTCCGTGAATAAGTATAGGTAGACTGTTGTAAAGAAGAGGCTAGCTGCCAGAGAAAGCATTATACCAAAAACAATCGTTCGTTTCTTATCAAAAGATTGACAGCTCCGGACTAATACGAAGCAGACTAATATAATAAATGCAAGGACCATTCTTTGTAAGAATACTCTTGAGATAATCACCATTTTAACATCATACGTTAGTAATAACTAATAATCATTAGAGAAGGTGAGTAGTAGTTAGCAGATAAATGCCCAGAAATATCCAAGCTGGACGTACGCATATATTACCAGATTGAATCTATAACATTTTATTGTGTTTACTCCATAGTGCAGTGCCCAAGTTTGGGTTTGAACCAGACAATTGATACACTGATTTCAAAAACTCAGTACACCACAGATATTCAAACGGATCAGCAAAATTTTTTATAGTGGACGAATCTTGACCACTCCAAAATGCATACACGTTGTGTTGTTTTGTGGGAACAAAACGTTTGAACAGTTGTGCACACTGAAGCGTTCCTTCGAGTCCCACTCAGTTGTGGTCACCGGGCCTCGAAGATTCATTAGCGTCACAATTTTAGCTAACCACTACACTGTTTATTTTGCCAGCAAAATCAGCAACAGCCTAATCAAAGGGGCGGGTCACTATTTGCCAATTTTCTACTACGATTAATTTTTCATTTTCACATTTCCATGACGCCATGTATCCATGAAGCAAGATAAACATTTTGCATAACACGGATCCTATTGCTCTCTCGACTCATTCAAATGTGAAAACGACATGTGTTAAACATAGGAAAATGAACAGTTATGTTAAAAGATTTGCGCCAGGAAAATTTATGCTGCATGAAAGATATAGTTTTTTGCAGCTGTGCAGCAGTCTCAGTTGGTGCAATTCTGCTGAGCCCACAGGTCTTGTTGTCATGAATTTTTTAAAGAAAAACTAAGAAGAACCTTACAAAAAATTGTCCTCTCCAGAACTGAACTTGTAAAAATCAGAAATCTTTTGTTTTCAAAATCAAAATATCTTTTGGCCTTTCCGTCAACGAAAGGCAAAGATAGTGACGTGGTTATAGATAATCTGCACTCTACGTATAAAAAGCAATGCTATGGAAGCATTTCTAAATTCAATAACATGCAAAATTTGCAACATTGCCTTTTCATGCGGTACACCTGCAACAAGTTTGGCAGAAACATTGACCCGTGTTAGCCCAAGACTGCATTGAAGAGGTTGAATGGTCCAAGGTTTAACGTCTTGTCACTACAGTTTGGGAACGAATTCAAACTTAAACTTGGTTCGATTGTGCCTGGGTGGCTCAATCGGTAGAGCGTTGGCCTAGACCCCCAATTTTGTGGGTTCGATCCCCACTTCAGGCCTAAATTTTTCGGGTCGGAGGTGCTGTAGTGACAATATTAGTTTCGTTTGTTCTTTCATTTGTCTTGCCCATTACGGTTTGAAAGGGTCGAGGTTTGCTCCCATCAGACTGTGTGGGCTGGCGCGAAAGCGTCTTCTAAAATGTCACTACAGTTTGGGAACGAATTCAAACTAATAAGCTTGGTTCGACTGTGCCTGGGTGGCTCAATGGGTACAGCGTTTGCCTAGATCGCCAAAGGTTGTGGGTTCGATCCCCACCTCAGGCCATAATTTTTCGGGTCGGAGGTGCTGTACTGACAATATTAGTTTCGTTTGTTCTTTCATTTCTTGTATTGTGCTGGATTTGATGTTCCACCGGGGAAATTGCCAATTTCTGATCTTTTCCACATATAACCAAATCAGGTAATTAGCTGTAAGAGTTGGAGCGAAGAACAACTGTTCAAAAACTGCTGCAGGTCTAAAACTATGTGTGTACAAGTTAGCGCGAGTTTACGTTTCACTGGAAAGCGCGCCAAAGTTGATTAATTAAAGTTATGCATAAACGCTTGCTAGCCTCCCTCCGCTTTTGCAAACTAAAATTACTTCCTTGCAATTAGTATGGGCTTAATTAATATCATATAGACCCAGCGTTGGAAGCGAGTACCATTTTGGTGATCTGCCCCGTCCCGCTGCCCGCAAACCAAAACCCGCCCTGTCTCGCCCACACGCCGCCTGCAAATCATTATACATTATTAGAATCACTTAACAACACTTGTTTATTGGAGCAATGTAATTCTAACGGCACTAAACTACTTGGATTTCGAGCAATTTTGATTTTAATTTAATTTTATGGGTTTTAAAGGAAGTGTTTTGCAAAATTTATTCAATTATTCTTAAAATAGTAAATACTTGAATTAAATGTAGGATGTTTGGTCACAGGGTTTTCCTTGCTAATATACTAATTCAATAATGTTTTCTAATAAATCTAATAATTACGAATAAGTAATGTAAATAGTAGTAATAGTGATAATAATTGGTTTTGTCTTGAATACAGCTCCAGCAAAGTGTTACTTTCGACAAAATGAGGAAGTCAAATAAAATGTCTATGTCAAAGGCTCGGCAATGTGTTTGAAATGTGCAATGTTTGCAATGTGTATGTGTTTGCAAGTCTGGCAACACATTTTATAAATCGTGGTACTAACGTTAGGCTCATTGTTTAAAAGTATCTTAAATTTGTATTTTCAGTTGGCAAGTAACCACTTTAGTTAGAAAGCAGCAATTGGTGCAACTAAAAAGGGTCCCGGAGTATTTTCGTGTAGAATACACCTGCAAGTGGCAACTCTCTATCTAGCATAGCAAATGCTAAAGAATCGCTGGAAAGGTTTGGTCATGTTTTCGCAAAAACTACATTTCTTATAACAGCAGCCTATGGGATAGCAGTTGGAAAACTCTCATGCCTCGGATAATTGGCCTTCACGAAGCTTCTAAATCCACAGCAATTTTGCAGCTCCAGAAACAAACGGATGATTTGCTTTTTGCAAAAAATGATAAGCTTTCGGCAACAAAATGAGGAAATTGGCAATATCCCAGGACAGGTGAAAGTTAGATGATAGAAAGTTGCTTTCAAATGCAAACATGTAGAGCTCACTGAGATATTTAGATTGAATATAGTCATAACTATGCCGCTTTGGCCCAACTGTGGGAAAATCGGCTCAAACAGTTCGGAGCGGAAATGTGGAATGTTCGAAGCAGGATTGCGCGGAGGGTGTTAGAACGCTACAAAAAGTAATTTTGGAAAGTTTCGTCAATTTTAATCTTGGTTTGCGCGTCAACCTACAATACATGCCCAAGAGTAATTGCCACCTTAAGGTGCTGGTATCGCTTTGTGTAAATTCGACCCTACAAGCTTCAATTCTTCATGAAAGTGGATGAAACTTTCCAAATACATTATTTTCGTACTCTTTAACATTCTGGGACCAGTCCTGGATTTTTAGGTGCAAAGATAAGAAAGTTTTGGTTTTCGCCCTTATTCTCTCAGTACATAGTCGCTACACCGGATTGGTTGTTATGGCTGGAAAGAGGGCACCAAAATGGACATTTTTGCTTTTACAACTTTTGAGCCACCTCTAGTGGTTAAAGCAGTATAAGCCAAAAACGACTTTTGGGGTCAAAAAATGGCCATTTTTGAAGAAATCAGTTTTTTCAAAATTACTGCCAAATCTTACAGACAATTTTGGCTTATTTATACTCAATCGATACACCGTCTAATTGCGCATTTTATCAATACCTATTCGCTGGAGTTCGTTGCTTTAAGCTGGAGAATTCGCCGAAAAACCATTTTGGCAAAATTGCGATTATTTTGTTTTGAACATGGATTTCTCAAAAACTACCCAATGGATACGAGTGATTTTTGGCTGAATGAAAATTCGCCCTATTGCGGAGGGACATTTTTCTTGGTTTGAGCTAAAACAGCTCCAGTTGTAAGAAAACTGAATAGAAAGTTGCGAAATTTCGTGTCATCGCGCATTTGCCGGATTTTCTGGAGTATTGAGACTTGTTGAGCCAAATCCAAAAAAATGTCCCTCGGCCCACATGTCCTTCATTTCATGGCACAAGAAGAAATTTCGGCCGATTCTACAGTTTTGAGAAATCGATGTTCAAAAATTTTTGGCCTATATTCAGTCTGTCAGATGTCAGCATGTCGGCAATATTTTGCTATCTTTTGTCAATTTTGCTAGTTTCTTAAGCTCATGTTAATGTACAGATCATAAGCTTTAAAACTATGTATAAAGCTCTTTCCAACTCCCGAAATTGCGAAAGTTATAGCGTTTCGAAAAGTCACTACAAAAGCACTGCACAAAAGGATACCAGCACCTTAAGCTACGCAAAGTTGCTTGCTATTAGTAGGCTAAAACTTGGAATTAATTTGATTTGAACGATTTAAAAGGTTTCCATCAACAAAGTCGCAGCAAGTTTTGAGTCATTTTATCTTATAACTAGTTTATTTGACTAACCTAGGGTTGAGGGTAATAGGGCAACCCTTTTGCTATCAGATCCACTTGTCTATTGCATCGGCGGAGTAGGTCAGCGTCGATTGCGGTTATGTCAGTCGTTTCCGATGCAGCAAATGATGAAGCTAGCATGGCAACTAATTGATTCTTTTCCACTGCTCGGGAAAACGGGTAGTCTTGTACGGCAAACGATACGAAGTGGTGACAAGAATTCTGGGAAAGATGGTATTTCCAGAGCTTGCCTTCCATTTGTGCAAGCCTGGCAACGGTTTGCTCCAAAGGGATACGGGTGGAGTCTGGACCGTTTTGATAGGTGCGAATCTGGAAGTTGCTTCCGGCATCAGAGATTAAACGGTTGATTGGATCAACTCGTACTCTGATTTTCAAGTCTTCTGCCGGGTACACCTGTATCACATGGGCACCATCCTGATCGCTTTGTCTCAGCAGGATAAAGCTGTGCTCATAGAGGGATGACAACAACCAGCCCATTTTCGCACCAAGGCATTCAAACGGTGAGCCGGACTCTAAGATTGACAACTGGACGCTGCTGAATGCCCTCCACTCCATGACGTGTCGTGATCTGGCTTCGGATGAGCCAGATGTTTCGGGCCAGGCCAACATGGGCGCCATCAGCTGACATCAGTGAACAAGACTACCAGCCCATTTTGGTTCCGTGACACTCAAAAGGTGACCCTGATTCAAGTATTGCCAACGCAACGTTATCCAATGCACGCCATTCTGTGACATGTCTAGATCTTGATTTTGCAGAGGCTTGCGGCCAAATCTACCGTGGCTTTGTCCGATGTCCTTTTTCCATGGTCGTAACGCTGCCCAAAAGTTTCTGACAACTAGCTTGATATTGTTGCCTTTAGCTTAGAACATGAATGAAGTAACGGTTGAGACAAACGGATGACTTCAGCAAGTCAAATGATACTGTGTTGTCATGGTTTGGAGTCATTGCTACTACAAAAGTCCATAAATCATTAAATTATAACGCGGACACAAACAAAATAATAAACGAACTTACAACTATTTACGTGTAGATGCTAATAACTAATAGAAATATAAAGCGAACAAAAAATCTTTGGTCCTTTATTCGTTTTTTATAGAAAAGTTGCCTTTTCCCTGTAGGGGTGGAAACTAAAATTACAAAGTAAATAAATTATTAAACTGTTAATCCACCTTACGTTTTGTCTCGTCTATACTTTCCAGCAAATATTATCTTTAGCATTTCAAATTGTTCTTCCTATTAAAATGGTCTTCAATGTTTTCTAACCTGATACCAAAAAATTAACTTAAGGTGCTGGTATCGCTTTGTGCAAATTTGACCCTATAGGCTTCAATTCCTTACGGTCGTAGAATATACATCTTTATGAGATTGTCTTGATACTGTAAAATCCATTTGAAAATAGCAATATTTGCAAGAGATATCTGTCCATTGGATCTTTGAAATCGTAGCAATATATTCGCCTTTTCTTCCATGGATTTTAATTTTTTCATTTAATATTATTAATTAATTAATTAACATTAATATTATCAAAAATCCTATTTTGCGGCTAAATGAAACTTTTAGTTTTCTGTTGAGTCAGAGATGTATCAATTAATGTGCGATAAGTCAAGTTAGTTATGCCGTGATTATAGAGAACGAGTACGAGCAAATCAAGTAGGAGTAGAGCATAATTAAGAATGTTATTGGCAGCTTGATCGTATATCGGATAATATCTGGTATATGTACAATTTTTGAGAATCACATTTTTAAATTGTTTTAGGTACTTAAAACTGAGCAAAGTTTCAAAAATTTCACTTTCCTAAAGTGCATATAAATTTGAGTAAACTCATAGAACGTCGTATGAATATGATTGTACATGGGACATTTATGAATTGGCGCAAACGATAAACGACCTATGTATTCAGGCAACTACATGGGACAGGCATGCATTTCTGAAATTGCACACATTTTCAATTTTGTACGACATCTGCACTAAATTTTTTCATTACCAGTTTGTTGAAATGTTTGGTCAAAAAGTGGTAATGCTTAAAAAACTTTCAAATTTTGAAACCTGCCTCGGACTACACTAAAGGAGATGCCTAAGCAGTCATGAAAACGAAAAGATTTTTATGAAGTGGTAAGCTAGCAGTAGCTAAGCTATGCTTAACAGCAAATTAATGCTTTGCAAATGGCGTACTAATATTCACTAAACTGTCTATTCATAGGTTTGCAATTGCTTCATAGGGTGATCCTAAATGCAATGATTTAGATGATGCAATGATGCAATGATCTAAAACAGTTTAGCAATAGTTCTTCGTCAAAATCGTTCTATGTATGAAGTTCTATTCCTGAACGTAAGACGAATCGTAAATGGAAGTAAGCGAATAAATCTAAATAGTAAATATATGGTTTCGAAGGACAGAGCGAACAAAGCTTAATTTTTGATTCGTCTAGCGTTGTCATTATTCAGTACTGGGTACACTGCTACAGTACTGGCTACACGCTAGTACCACGATGCGTTCTGTAAATAGCAACCGTGTTATTCTTATGACAAAAGCGTCTTCTAAAATGTCACTACAGTTGCCTGGGTGGAACAATCGTTATGGAGTTGGCCTAGATCAACAAAGGTTATAGGTTCGATCCACACCTCAGGCCCTAATTTGTCGGGTTGGAGGTGCTGTTGCTGTACTTACAATTTTAGTTTCGTTCTTTTATTTATCTTGCCCATTACGGTTTGAAATGGTCGTGGTTTGCTACCACTAGACTGTGTGGGATGGCGCGAAAGCGTTTTATAAAATGTCACTACAGTTTGGGAACGAACTCAAACGTGAGCTTCCATCTTGCTATTCGAACAATTTGGATTTCCCAAAATCGAAAAGGTTTGCGATATTTGACCTCATCGTACTCTAAAACATACCCATGCTAAAGTTTACCTCAGTTGGTCAAGTCTTAAGAGTTTTGAGTGGTAGGTGATAATCGAGACACAACCCATTCCTGTTACTTCCAACCAGATCTATTTCAGTGCATTCTCATGTAAAGACACGCTTAACAATGCTAATCTGTCTATGCCCCTTTGAGAACTAGGAAGACCTACACTTAACATGTAACTTTGGCATGATTAAGCGATTAATCAGTCAAAAGAGTTTTAGTTCAAACGAATCCGGTCAACAATGTGAAGCGGTTAGCCCCGAGATTCCTGCCTTATTTTCCCTACATCTCAAAGGCCAGTTACACCAGGAAGCTGGCAGTGTCGTGTTTTTTTATTGTAGACACTTCACGACACAGGTTTCAGCATTGCAGCATACCTGCTTAATTGTGGCTACAAGCCGTCCTAACCATTGTATTGCCAGAATTTGCAAAATTGACGTGTCTCCCGCGAAGTGCGTTCTTTGCGTTCTTTACGTCACAATTGTGAAAAAATTCAATTTCTTATTCTCGATGACTCGGACGTTAGTCGTCGCTCTGACAAGACCGGATTCGTTTTGGCAAGCGCCAGGTTCAGCTTTGATTTTCCTGAAGTGTTCTGGCGCAAGATTGACTACAGACTCACAATGTGATGGCACAGAGGTTCAAAGGTGGACAAAACAGGAACCTGTCTTTTATTAAGTAGATCAAACTCCGCCGCACAGCTGTGGTTTTGAATGCAGATAAAATTTGGCGTTTGCATAGCCCAAAATTTCGACAATGCGAATCCAGCAAAGGTGGGTAAAAATAACATTATCATAAAGTTTAATCTGAGCTGAATCCAAGGATATAAAGTTTTCGTGGCTACGGCTTAAATTGCCCCAGCAACGAATTTTTAAACAATTTCCTATTTCAGCTGATTTCTGACAAGCTGTGCTATATTGTGCATTGATTTGCCGCAAATAGTGTAAACTAGCGAAAAACCGGCTAAAAAGCGAAATTGTTTAAAAATTCGTTGGTGGGGAAGTTTAAGCCGTCGCCACGGAAACTTTATATCGTTGGATTCAGCTCAGATTAAACTTTATGATAATGTTATTTTTACCCACCTTTGCTGGTTTTGCATTGTCGAAATTTTGGGTCAAAAAGTGATATTTTTCGAAAAAATCGATTTTCAGATTTTGAAAAACCACATATATCACATGAAAGCTGACAGGTAAGCGGTCCTGAAAATCCAATTAAAAATTTTTTGCATTGAATTAGTCTCAACTAATGGCCAGTCAAAGTTGGAAAAGCGGCAAAGATCAAAGCATTTTGAAAATCGAAAAAATTGAATAACCATCGCAATTTTTGACGAAATGAGCTGATATTCGGGATTCAAAATGTCTGGGACATTGCTGCAGCGCTGCAGCGCTGCAGCGCTGCAGCTACATTGCTGCAGCAAAAATGTACCGGTAATTCAGTATAAACAAAACAATTTCGCTCCCTACACTTTTTGGTCAGACTTTAGGTATAGCTTAACCTGACCATCTACAACTGAGACCTGGCGAAAGTTAATGAGCTTCGCGAGTTTATTTTAAGAAAAATTAAAAATGAATAACCCATTCGGTTGACATCTTTTTGCAGACTCAGCAGGTAGTAAACTCACACGTAACCTTGAGAAAAGAACTTGTTAGTATTGCTGCTGGGGAGGCTGAGTAAACATCAAATTGTGCTTTATGTCAACTCAGAGGGCTAAAAACCGTTCATTTTAAAGTGAACTGAAACTGAAACTGAAACTACGACTGAAGTTAAAACTGAAACTGAAATCATTTTACGTTGCCGACTGTAACTTAAATGAAACTGAAACTATTTTGGTTCGCCGACTGAAACTGAAACTGAAACTGAAATTACTTCGGACCACCGACTGAAACTGAAACTGAAACTGAAACTAAAATCGGCTACTGAAACAACGCTACCTTATAGCAACAATCCAAAAATTAAATAAACCAAAGTTTTACTGTCAATCACCTCATGCTATTAGAAATTGGATCCCCAGAGCATCCAATTTCTAAAGCAATGATTCCGCTCCAGGCGGAATAAAAATTTCAGATATGTATAGCAGTCTAGCACAACTTAGTACATGAAAATTTCTAGAAAAACACTTTAAATCTTACAAACTGTGACTGGTAAAGCTGAGGCACATCACTAACGTCAAATCGCTGATTTCAGTTTTTACGTTTGTAACAGTAGAAAAGTTAACTTTGAACGAAAATGGTTTGTGTTTCAAAGACAGGGCACCCCAAAAACACTTGAAACATTATGAACTTTATTCAATTTTTTAAAAATTGAAAAAATTCGCGGCCGGGACTGGCAGGCTGATTACTTTCACGGGACAGCCTGGTTGGGCCGAGAAAAATTTAAAACAAGAAATTCGGCCCGTGCAGACCTCCTCCTCCTCCTCCTCCTCCTCCTCCTGCTTCCGCCTTATACTGAGATGGAGTATTTTTTGAGGACCCGGAGCTTGAATCGCTCTTGTTTGGGTTGGAGAAACCGTAATCCCAAATTTTCAAAAATTGCTAAGCACCATTGCATTCACAGTATTATATTACATAAATTTGCCGTCTATGCTGAGCTGTAAGAAATGGTCTTTAATATGTACCTGTTATCCATTCGGAGTCCAGTCAGTGGTAAGTTCGTAAACCGATGAAACAAATTGTTCGTTCGCTAGTATGAGTTTTCAGTTACAGATGGCGTCATAAACATAGTCGATTCAGTCGTAAGTAGTTATTACTAGTCCAGTATCGAATCTTAATACCAACGGTTGGTATTCAGTCAAAATGGGTCAAAATTAAAAGTTGTCGAAACTCCACAATATGGGTATCATTCGAAAGCTCTCGTTGATTGGATAAAAAGTTGTCATAGGGACAAGGAGTAATATCGTAGGATAATTGACTTATCCCGTTTATAAGAGGAAAAATGACAGCGGCAACCCATTCATGCCACTTTGCTTGTTCGTTTTATTTTTAGTATATCGATGCCCTGATGACTGTAAATTATTCTCTAGCTGTCAGCACATCAAGGTTCGGAACATTTTTCAGTTTACTTCTACGATGGAGAGGTAGCATTTATAAGTTGGTATATAAGGAATTTCTGGCCTTTGTATCCATATATTATGGCCTTTGGATCATTTATCACTTTGCGCTCGACCATGGTCAAAGAAAGTAAGGTTCATGTCTTCCACAAAATATATATTTCTTATATACATACTGCTTCTGATGTGTGTAAATTGCAGCTTAGTGGAGTGCTTACATTACCTGGAGCGGCTCCCTGAACTCATTTCTCAACCAATCTCATGCCGCATGCTGGCTACGTATATACAGATTTAATACTGCAGTGCTTGGCTTACGACTTGCACAACAGGAATATGCTCAAAGTTTCAAAACGGTGTCATTCATTAACGACTAACTTGAAGAGAAGCTAACTTGATTGAGAGGCTGTGCCCTGAAAAAATTTCGGCAACTGAAAGCACGTAACGGATAGCTAGCTTAACTTAGGCTTCAAACAATGAAATGCTTAGCATTCTAATGAATAAATTACATTGATATTCCAATTTGTATGAAGTGATGATATGGCCATTCCAAAAGGCCATCCAACAGAGTACTGCAGGCTTCGGCTGACGTCACTTAAGATAGTATTGGATCGCTTCATATTTGAAGAGAGAAGCGTTCAAAAAAATAAATGCAGTATGTTTGATATTTTGATGGCCACGTCGTCCAGGGTATTTTTTACCGGTGAGGGCTCCCCCAAAACCCCGTGGACTTTAGCAGAAACAAATATCCAAATATTCAGTTTAGGATTAAATCGAGAACTGAGCCCAGCCTTTAGCCTACCCTTCAGCTATCCCTGGTTAACGAGACAGTCGGCACTCTTGGAAAACACTGATATTTAACAAACTTTCATTGGTAATTGAAATTCGGCCTCGAATTTCCTGGAATTTCAGATCAAATCAAAGCACCATTGCTGTTTAAGGACTTCTCCAGAGATGTCTCCCACCCTGTGTCTCTCTTATAATATACTTTGCCTTTATATCAACTCAAAGAACCATACAAACGAATACCAATTGTAACTCAATACCAATGTGGACCACATTATAAACCAAACTAACTCTTTTAATGAACTGCAAATCCACCATTCCCAGGCAAGTTTATTGACTTTACGTCATCAAGATCGTAAAGGTACTGTCAGGGTCACCAAATGTGAAAGGTTGAAATCGGGAATGAAAGAATTGAATAAAGGTATCCAGGGCGAGGATCAAACCAGAGTTTGCTGATCCGAAGGCTAGTACTCTAACCACTTTGCTATATGTCCGGACAATGTGATTATTTCAACTTTTCGGTGTTCACGTGAAACACTGTTATTTAAGACTATTTCAGGCATTTCCGTTAACTAAAGACAGGCGGGTTTATTTAAATGCAACATACATAACCCCACAACAAGCCAACATTTAGTCTTGTTGCTTAAACCGTTTAGCATAGTGGACAAATAGGACAAGGACCTACAATCTCAATAATCTCGAACGTCAATAACCTCAAACAAACAAACAAGGCAACAAACAAACAAAAATTGAAAAAAGCCAAAGTCTTACCAATGTTTCCAGTCCATGGAGTTATTCAAATTTGTTGAAACTACGTTCACCCAGTTTCCTCTGAGGACAGCGATTTAAATGAGTTAAAAGAGTTAAAATTTGACTCAGTGCTTTTCGAGCACAGGATTAAAATTTTAACATCTACGCTTTTAAGTCGCGCGCTAAGAGGGCCCTCAGATGATCTCTTCCTGAACAAATTACTGAGGTCTAAACATGCCTGTGAGACTTTGAGCCCACTAATGGAAGGAAACACCTGCAGTCGTTTAAAACAGAGATGGTACCGAGTGGTGGAGTCAATTGGGGTCACTTTTTTCGATAGGGTTACCGAGTTCTGAGCTTCAACCAGGCTTTCAAATGCGTCCTTCTGATTTTACCCGTTTTTTGAATAGTTTGGCCAATGTAAAGCATCAGAAAAAGTATATTTTTCCGAAAAATCTACTGCGTAATGTTTAGCAATCAGGAATCACTTTCACTTCTGCTGTAGCATAGCAAGAGATGGCCAGAAATCATCACAATGCAGTCGTATCCCAGAATATAATCGTTTTAATAACAAGCAAGAGTTTTGTGCAAAATTCGTAGTGTTTAGAGCAGAACATAGACGACTGCAACCGCGAATTGTTACCTACGGGTCACAATAGACCTGAAAACAGACCTGAACCTGATAACCGGACCTGAAACAACACATGCAGACTCCTACGCAAATGTTTAGAATTATCGCACGAAAGTCTCATATGTGGAACTTCGGCCTTGAATGTGTTAAGATTGAAACCAGCTGAAACCAGGTACCTACTGAAGCTGTACTGACAACACCAAAACAGGTTAAGGTAAAGGCACGACAAGAATTTCCTAAGTTCTGAAATCAAGAATTTTAACATTTTTGTGTTTCCAAATGCCCAATTAGCAGGCTTTGCATCACATTGTGAATGTCTCCAGACGTTTTATGATTACCCAACGCTTTTCATAGAAAACCGGGAAGCTTCTGAAACGTTAAGGAAATAAGTGGGACCGGGTCCACCACAAATCAAAACCGGACAGGGAAATTGTGTGGGAACTTTATCCCCCCACACAAGACGTCATAATCCGTTTTTCAGCTTTTGTTGGGTAGAAACTGGGTAATAGGCGAAAAATTGGTGTTAAGAAATGGCGTGGGCTAGGTCTCTACCTCTAACCTAGCCACTGCAGCAACCTTAAAAATTGAAACCGTTACGTTTACTGATAGTCAATTTTTGACAAGTTAAGGGGGGGTCCATTTTTGGTCATGTTTTTAGCTTTCTTCGATCTCGCTAATTTTTACACATTTTATTGTCCAAACGATATATTTTAACGACTTTTTAAAACTAAAGTCCTAAGTTTTACGGTTATTCAGTAACTTCATCTCAAAGTTGAGATCTTATGTGTCTAATAAAGGAAATTGGAAAAGTTGTCACTTTTTCACGTGCGCCAGAGAAATCTCAGGAATGGCAAAATGGATTCGTCCTAGCTTTATATCAAATTAATTCCATATTTCCGAACTGTGATTTGTAGGCATCATGATTTAAAAATAGGTCTTCAAAAATATTAACAAAGTTTTGAAGTATTAAAATTTCATTATTATTATTTCAAATTTTAATACTTCAAAAATACATTAAATTTTTTAAAGAACTAATTTAAAATTCTGATTCCTACAAATCACTGTTCGCAAACGTGGAACTGCAACATTGGACAGCTTGGACGGATCCATTTTGCCATTAGTGAAATTTCTCTGGCGCACGTGAAAAAGTGACAACTTTTCCAATTTCCTATGTTTAACACATGAGATCTCAACTCTGAGGTGAAAGTACTGAATAACGTAAGACTTAGGGCTTTAATTTTAAAAACTCGTTAAATATACCATTTGGACAGTAAAATATGTAAAAATCAGCGAGATCCTAGAAAGTAGAAAAAATGACCCAACAAATGGACCCCCCTTAAATGTCTCTTTATGCTGGGTTCTGATCCACTAATTGTTTTTCTGAAGTATTTTCCATGGGGGTCTCAGGGGTTCTCTAGGGTTGCAATTTTACTAAGGGATGTGGTCCATAACTTTTTCAATTTTTCGTTTCAACTAGTTTCAATTTTCTTGATGTTCGGGGGGTTCTTCGGTTCTTAACTTCTCGGTGATCTTTGATCCGTAACTACATGAATATACCTGGTATAAAACTTTTGTTGGTTCTTGCAATTCTTGGCTCTTGGGGTTTTTAACTTTTGAAGAGATTTGATCCGCAACAATCTAATATTATGTTTTGGTGGGAATATAAAAGGGTTCTCGAATCGCTGGGGTTTCTAATACCTAACAGTATTCTGAAATCGGAATTACATATGCAACTTAAAATTAAAGCTCACAGTGGTGTATGTTTTAGGTCTTTAACTAAAGTCTTCTGCAAAAATTTTAGTCTAAATTCCTGAGAAGCCAAGAGGACCCCGATCCCCCAACTGCTTTAGATTAATTTCGAGGAATTGTTTAACTTTGTATAATGACGTTTGCATGGAACACTTAAATGACGTACGTTTGCATAGAACACTTACAATGACATTTGCAGAGATGTCTGTTTAATAGACAATGAACAGTCGTAATCGTACTGGATACAATCCAACAAAAAATTGAGGACCTCCTTTTTCAAGTGGGGGTTCTAATCTTGACATGTGCCAGATTCATGTCTTAACTTTGAAAATTCAGCCCAACTTGCTAAGAGCAAATTATAAACCCCTTACACTTTAACTAAAACAATTCATACTATTTTAAACCGTACGAAAACTTGAGCCCACAATTATGAATTTGGCCTAAATTGAGTCAGTATATTCTACGATTAAATATCGGCTCTCCAGTAAACTGTCAAGCTATTCTGTGGCTTTTGTTAGCATTGTAGCAGCAACGCGTTCTCTACGAAATTAAGGTACATAGGATAAGAGTGTGCCACTAGGCACGCTCTATTTTATTAGAGCAAAACCTTTGTGCTGCTCCTTAGCGGCTGTCGCCCACCCTTCGCAAATTTGACCCATCACCTCAAACAAATCAGCGCACAATGCTTCTGTTCTAAAGCTCGAAGCAGGTACCAAATCCGCTAACACAATGCATGTTTCCAGCTTTAACACTGAAGCATAGAGCGAGTGAGCATGTCCCCGTTTTGACCAGGCACCAATTGGGGGGGGGTCACTAGGATCTAATTTGCGGGGGAGGTCATCCGTTAGCAAACACAGCATAGTTTTTAGTCTGATAGCATAGAGTGTGTGGCACACTCTTATGCACTCTTGGCTTAAAATTAAATAACAAAATTAGTGTTGGGTCAAATTGACCCAGGTTATGCGCTAACGTCGGTAAAACAACTTATGCATTGCAAAACAGCTAATACAATGCTGTCAACCACGTCAACCGAGCAGACAGAATAAAATGCGTTTCAGAAGCTCCAGAATCGTCCGAGCCTCACTAGGTCAGGTGTCCGTTCAAAACGTCTAAAGTCAAAACGTCTAACGTTCATAACGTCTACCGACGAAACGTCTGACGACGAAACGTCTACTGTCAAAACGTCTAGTTTTTCTAAATTTTCTAAAATAGGTCAGGCCTGTCCGGGAGGCCCGTTGGTCAGAACTTTGACAGTTCCGAATTGCTCAGCCGGCTTCTCTGATAAAAAGAAATCCGGGACCGTGACCAGAACCACCCCGGCTCGGGCCTGAGATCTGACACAAGGCCCTGGTGTAAGGGAAGCAGGCATATGAAAGATTGCTATTAAGCCTGATGTGGGAGTTCGGCTGATGGCCTTGTGGTGTAGTTGGTTAGCATGTCTGCTCCGGAGTCAAAAGGGCCGTGCTTCCAACCCCGGCTGGGCCAAATCTTTACTTTCAATTCTGAATGAAAAGCTGAACCTCCCTCTTTCCTTCTCTTTTCTAGTTCCTGGTTTCGGCATATTCGTGATCTGGTGGAAGTTTACATCTAAGGCTGGAGGAGCTAATTTGCATATCATAAAGTTTGACCTAAATTATAGTTTGGAGCTTCAGAAATTCAGCGACATGGTGGCTTGTTCAATTTTTGTGCTCGCATTTTTAGGATTTTTTGAATTCTAGGAGGTTTTTAAGAAATATTGTGTATTGTTATTATTATTGTACGTAATTAATTGTTTTGTGTATTACCGTTGGTTTTTATGTGCGTGGAAATAAAGTAGTCGGTTTTTTGTAGTAGTAAGCTATTGGGAGAATCGGGACAAGTGTCTTTAAGCCAGTAAGTCAGATTGAGTTGTTTCAGTAGTCTATTTTTGTTGCAAAATAATGGGTTTATGTTCACCTATAGGGCCTCTGCGTGTGCCAAATTACAGCCCCATAGTTTGCATTCGAATTAAAACTTTTTCGTCAGCTAAAAATTTCGAATTCAAATTTAAAATGAATTCTATTAGTTGTAGATAAGCTACAGCCATCTAGTATTTTCTGCATATGGGAACACATTTGCCTAATCACTGTGCCAAATGGCAACCTTGAAGCTTGAGACTACTAGACGGCTGAAATTTTCAATCATGTTGCTAATTGTGAAAAATGGGGGGGGGCACATAAACTTTACCACTGCCCACGGCTGGAGGGCAGCTAAGATACCAGTACCCGATATTGTTTGACCACGCCCACCCTCTATATCTATGCAAAGAGGTAGACCAATCGGACAAAGTCGGGGCAAACGTTTAATAACCCCCTTAAGATTGCAACACAGTGGGCTAAAATCAAAAATATCGGAATAAAACTTTCGAGCAGTCAGGTACATCTGACTTTTTATCTAAATTTGGTTTATTTGACTAATTTAATAGTTTGACAAGTTGGTTTTCTGATGTGGTCTGCTGTTGAAGACAACCAGCAAAGCCTGCTTACTGCAGAAGTGCTAAAGTTGATATAACAGAACAGCTCCCTGCAATTAATTAGTTAATAGCAACAGTTAATCACAGTATAATTAACTAGGCCCAATAAGAGTGTCTTGAATCACACAAACCAAAATGGCTCTAAGCGTAATGCGGAAGCAGCAATTATTTGTTCACGATAAGTCTATAATTTGCTATTTTTATTCAACACCAATCTTCATCTGCATAGTCTTTAAAATGGCACGCAACAATCAACAAACTGCAATATAGTGAAGATACACAAGTTATTAGTAGGGGAGGTTAGTTAGTTAATGCTTGTTAGTTTTGTTCTTTTCAGATGTTTCATTTGCTTGGGATGTCTTCCTGGAAGGTATCGTTTCCTCTTTTGCTTCTAAAATTATAGCTTAATAAACACTAAGCCCAGCCTGCTAAACTACAAGCAACTTCACCAAAAGTACATTTTAATAGAAAATTCATAATTTAATTCGGTTCAGCCAATTTTACTTAAAAAGGTTAGAGAGTGGACCTAATTTTCTAATTGCATATGCATATACAATTTTATATACGCACAATCATACATTAAAACTAGGTTCTATTTTGGAGGGTCTACCCCGACTTCTATGAAGACCCTACATCTACAAGAGTTTTGAGCCATTTTATCTTAGTTATTTTATTTGACTAACCTAGGGTTGAGCGTAGAATGGCAATCCTTTAGCAATTAGATTAACTTCTCTGTTGCATCGGCGGAGCAGGTCAGCGTCGATTGCCGTTCTGTCAGTCGTTCCCGATGCTGCAAATGATGAAGCCAGAACAGCTACGAGTTGATTTTTTCCACTGCTCGGGAAAACGGGTAATCATGCACGGCGAACGCTACAAAATGGTGGCAAGAATAGTGTAAGAGATTATAGCTCCAGAGTTTTCCTTCCATTTGTGCAATCCTCGCGACGGTCTGCTCCAATGGAATTCGGGTGCAGTCCGGCCCGTTTTGAAAGGTCCGAATTTGGAAGTTGCTTCCGGCGTCGGAGATTAGACGGTTGATTGGATCCAATCTCACTCTGATCTCCAAGTCTTCCGCAGGGTACACATGTACCACATGGGCAAGAGCCTGGTCGCTTTGTTTGAGGAGGATAAAACTGTGTTGGTAAAGAGATGACGATATCCAGCCAAATTTGGTCCCATGGCTCTCAAAAGGCGTGCCAGACTCCAATGTTGACTGCTTGAGGCTGGTGAATGCCTGCCATTCGACTACGTGTCGGGATCTGGATGAATCCGATAATTCGGGCCACGCCCATTTTGGCTTTAATTTGTAGCCATCTCGCTGGCTGTAGCGTTGACCAAACGCTGTCGATAAATATGTTGTCATTGTTGACTTCATCTTAACACTGGAATTGATCTTCGAATGGGCAAATCTTATGATTTTTTTCCAGTAATCTGATTGACCCGGTTGAGTCTTCTTCGGGATTCATCGGTACCATTGCTAAAGTGCATAAATCATTAAATAGCAAATTGTAAAGTTGATAAAGGCATAAATTGACTTACAGCTGTTCAATGCATAAACTCTAATCACTTAAATTAATTAATTAATTAATTAACATAAACATAAAGCAGTATGATCATTAAAATAGCATCAAGCAAGGGGACAAAAACAAACCCAGGCATTGCCCTAATTAGATTTTGTGAAATTTTGGGGCTTCAGGTCGAATTTTATTTTTGGAAAATATTTTGTGATTTTTGTCTAGACAATTCTGAGGCTAGCAGGGATAGCATTACGTGGAGAGGGAACGGGGGGTGCAGACCCCCCAGACCGACAAAAACAGGTAAACCCTCTCAGCAAAAAGGAAAGGAGGCAGACCCTGTCATCCAGAAGGGAAAAAAGGGTAGACCCCTTAGCGATTTTTACCAAAAATTCATCATTTTTAGCTAATCTTAGCGATTTTTAAAAAATTTCTTAAAAACCGCTAAAAATCTTTAAAATTTTTTACTAATTTTTGGTCAAAAACTTTGAAATTTGCAATTTTTCTAATTTCGGGACAGAGCACATAAAATTTTCGGGCCCCCCCAGAAATCGACCCCGTGTTAATGTGTCGCAGGTATGTTTCAGGGTGTAGATATACTGTCGCACTTGGTCGGGCGATAATACTACTATTCTACTACATCTACTGATAAACAACACTTGTATCTTGCTCAAAGAGACATCTGCAAGAGAGCCGGACATAGTCTATTTTCAAGAACTGTTCCCGTGAAATAGGACTTCTGTCCCTAGAGTTTGAAGCCATTATTTCCGTTGATTGGAAGGTTGCTGTTGATCAGGTTGTTTAGTTATACTGTAACAACCAAAATAATATGTACTTACAATAGTTACAATACGTTAGAATACAATGTAACAATACAAAAGTTACAATACAATACAATAGCTACAAAGTTACAATACGTTAATATAGAAATAAATAGTATCTTTTAAAATTCTTAGAGGAGGTGGCGTTTTATAAGAGGCCAGAAACTCGGGAGGCCCAAGGAAGCATTGTTGCCGTGGGGCAATGAGGCTGGGAAGGTTGGGCTGTGTCAGAAAAAGAAGGTCAAGAATGTCCTTGGATGATCGGGAATCAGAAATGCGAGCTGGTGGCTGTATTGTGTATAGTGTGCATATTAGTGCTCGGACAGGTTCCGATTTTTGAAACCGGTTCCGGTTCCGGGTCCTGAAAAGCAAATAAACATAGAGCAAGTGAGCGTACTCCCGTTTCGACTAGGTACTGATTTGAGGGGGGTCACTAGGGTCTGATTTGCGGGGGGGGGGGGTGGGCCGTTAGCGAGCAGAGCATAGTTTTTGCACTAATAACATAGAGTGTGCCTAGTGCCACACTCTTATATTATGTACTCTTGCTGATACTAAAAATCTAACCTACAGGATTTTTAAATCAAGCATAAGCAAACACCACAGTACGATTTCATAACTACAATATGTGACATCGTGTCATCTCATTAGAAAGTTGTTATAGATATAGAACATCTTGGAGATAGTGGTTGGAATCTCAATTAATTCGAGTTTAGTTGTCTTTTTGATTAGATTGAAAACGTGTTTAGACATATAGCATTTTTGCAACAGTTAAAATAGCTTAGATTGTCTGGTGAATGTACGATGTAGCTGTGTTTGCCGAGATCGAAATAAATTTATTTATTCAAGGTGGTGGTTCGGATTCGCGTATTTTTGGCTTCATTTTATGCTTCAATTTAAGTTTCAGCAAACTCGCAACGACAAAAGAATCGATGATTCGAACCATACCCTTTCATTGCAGATTAATCCACATCAGCTGATCTGTCTTAAAGTGCTCGTTTGAGTTCGAGTATTTCGCGCTTCAATAGCGCAATGAAATGCTATTTTCGTCATACTCATAATTTTGGAGGTTTAGTCAATTAAATTACTTGCAACGACTCTTGCCGATTATAGATTTCTAATCTGCAAATTTGCTTCTCGGTTATGTATAATCGGCAAGATTTTTTGCTGAATATTCATAACCGGTAACGGCTTTTCACTGAATTATTTGAAATACTATATTTGCAATGCTTTTCTAAAGTTACCCCCAAAATATACTCAAAATAAAGGAAATTCTGTAAATTGTGTAAAGTATTTGAAGTAAAAATAGATGAAATAAAATTGTAAGTATGTAACTCTAGCTGTTTGATTAGCTCTATTATTAACAAAACATAAATTATGTTGAAATTAATATGTGGTTAGTGCTTGCTTTGCACTTCCGGTTAGATTTAATTTGATGTCAGCTTATTCGTTTGAGCTGAAGCATCGTGCTGTAAATTCAATTAAAAGAGCATGTTGATTTTGGTAGGATGTAGCGATCAATGCGAGCAGGACTTTTCAGCGCGGAAGGGTTTTGAAAGTGGGTCGGCTCGGCTCGGCTCGCCAATATTAGATGATAGAAGCATGATATTATATATTATACTGTTGCTGTTTTTATGTTATATATCAAATTAATTTTATATAAATATCTATTTTACAGTAGTGTATTGAATTGTTTAAAAATTGGTACAAGTATCTATAAATACAAGAAAAAACTTTAACCAAGCTAGCTGCTACTATCCATTTTTGTTACAGCCGAAAATACAGCAAGAGTAGATTTACCAACCTTGAATCATTGTCAGATGCAAGTATAATAAAAGCTGTTATATAAACCAAACATCAGATATTGCACAGTCACTGACTAATGACAAACTGACTATGTAACTAATCAAGAAAGCGCTGGTACAAATCAACACTTTTGTCAATAAATAACTCGTAAACTCTCAATAAGATTTGCAAGTACAAACTGTGCTATAAGCCCATATAGAACCAGCAGTTTAAAAAATTACTGGACGATTTCGTAATTGTTTCCACTTGAAACTGGTCGATTTGGCATGTTCAATAAGTGCTAAGGACCACCACCCCAGCGGATCAAAATTGCTCTTTCTATCGCTTGTAACTGACCTCACAAATTTTAGTGAACATGGTGAGAACTGTGGGAGCAATTGTACCGTAGAAATGATTTGGGTAGGATCAGAGTTTTTCACAAAGCTGATCTGAACAACAATTCTGGATCGAATTTCTGTCTGCAGCTTGGACAAACTTGCAACTTAAAGTAAATATCAATACCACTAACCTTTCTTTACCTTCT